>JAQQSK010007290.1:0-14043 GCA_028658325.1 Potorous gilbertii
TTGACAGTCCTGTAGTTGGCATGGCCCTAAACAAAAACTTCCAAATTAATTTGAAACACCCAATGGATAAGGTGGTTTAAAATGAAACTCTACACTTTTTATTGGGTCTGTGTTTCTTTCTTTGCTAATGCCTGAAAATTACATTTTCTTTATTCAGAATTAATCTAGCCAGACTAACTTTTTATCCAGATAAGGAGTAGAGTTTCTTCTGTTGCCAAGGTGTACTGGATTAGAGTGAATGACTAATATTTGTTTAAAAAGGGGGCTGGTTTGTGAAATTATCCGCATATGTATATTTGGATGGTTGCGTTTGATGCATTGTGGTCTTCAAAGAACATAGTTGATATTTTTGTGTCATTTCTAGAAATGTACTCTGTTTGAACAATCAAGAAAATTCATATTTACTCTTTCTGATTTTGCACCTAACTCATCATACTGTTTATGGCAATTTTGGCAGACGGAGGCTAGAACAGCCAGAAGAGAGTCAAATTAAGGAATATGGAAGTTTAGATGAGCAGAGATACTGGGTATCCATAAACACAGTGGTCAAACCCAGCAGTCTACTTGGCTTCTGCTCAAAATTCCTCACTCAACATGTAAAGAAGACTCTGGCAGAAACTACTGTTCAGAGAAGTGATAATGTTGTGTGTGTGTTTTTAAGAAGAGAGCCAGCCAGATAACATAAACAAGCTGTGCTTTAGAAATACATGTGTTTGAACATTTTTCAGCTTATTGAAGCTTATTTTTAAAGCTATTACAACAGATGCATGTATTTGCAGAAATTTTCCTGAAAAAGAGCCCTAGATTTTTGTGTACATGTGCATTATTCTTGTTGCAGTTTCCCACAGCATTTGAATTCAACGAATATTTTCTGATTACCATTTTGGACCATCTATACAGCTGTTTATTTGGGACATTCCTGTGTAACAGTGAGCAGCAGAGAGGAAAAGAGGTAAAATACCATGGATTTCCACAGCTGAGGGCCCCTCCTCACCATGACCTTTTCCCTTATTACCTGTTAAATCTTCACGGTATTTCAGTTGAGCAGTTGATACTATGGATCATATTCATTGCTCAGTTCTCTTACAGTAAGTCATATTACCACTTTCTTCCATACATCTGAATGTCCCCACACTAGTCTGAAAGAAGCTATTTTGTCAGCTCACATACCGTTTGTAAGCAGAGTGGAATAGTTGCTCATGGTAAGTGGTAGCATGGCCCAAAGAATGAAATAAAGCGGCATCTTCCAAGTGCTGCAGTGTCGACTACTTGTGGTAGGACAGTCCTTCAAGGCAAATTTGGAAAACAGAATGAGAGGAGAGGTTTATTTTAAATGAATACAGGTCAATCATGAATTATATTCTGTGGCTCATGTGAAACCGCAGGTTAGCAAGGTTCTTCTGAAACATTTAAGGGCTGTTAGATTCCCTTAGAAATGTTTAATGCTTGTATTGTTTTCCTGTCCCTTGCTTTTGCTTTCTACCAAAATACTTGTTCTGAACCTCTTTCATAATGATCTCGATAGTTATCTTCCCCCAGACATTAATTTTAGTTCTAAAAAGACTTTGTATCTTTCCTTTTTAATCCGCAAAATCATTTAAGTCTTAAACAGGTTTTCCTCATTAATGAAGTATTCATGACTGAGAATTCCTTACATCCTAACCCTTGTTGTAGTAGCCCTTTTGGATTATAAACTATTTACATTTGCCCCCTAACAAAAGAAAGATCTCTATTTTAATGGTAGGAAAAATTCATCTCTTTATTACATGTTGTACACACACAAAATTGCATGTATAGTATTTGGTAAAATGTTTTTCTTTTTATAGAATCTCCCCAAAAGAACTGTATCACTGTGGTCCTATATAAATAGCCAGCTTGAAGACTTCACTAATCCCCTGTATGTGAGCTACTCCAATCATGTCCTTTATCCAGTAGCTAGCATGCGCCACCTAGAGCTTTGGGTGGGATATTACATCAGATGGAACCCACGGATGAAGCCACAGGTAAAACCTTTGTCATATATGTCCTAGGATTTTTCATTTAAGGAATTTTGATGCGTCCCTCTTTTCCCCCTTAAAAACAAATTAGAAAAAGCATCTCGGGCTTATGAATATGGAAATGAAACAGTAAAGATATAATTGCTAAACTGTTTTTAAAAATATTATATAAAATTGCTTTATATAAAATTTTATGAAATTCCATTGATAGTATTATTTTTTGAAATGTTTTAGAGAATTTTTAAAACTTAAAGTTATGTAAAGATAAAACTGAAACCCAAAAGCATGTAATTTTAGCTAGTCTTTAAGTCTTGGTTTTTAAAGTTAATTTTTTTAATGCAAGTAGCTACAGCTGCTCTGTGGAGAAACAACAGGAATTTCCAGTTAGCAATGGCACATTGGTTATCTCATCATCCCTCAAGGGTTCCATCTTAGTCTATGTAGATGATCTCTAAATGTATATTCATCTGTTGTCTCTCTCTTGATCAGGTGCCATTTGGACATCTCAAACAGGGTGTCTGTCACATCATCATCCCAAATTCAGCATGTCTAAAATGGAAATTACCCCTTTTTAACTTCCTTATTCTGGCAATGGTATAACTGCCGTTCCGTGCAACAGTATTTCTAGCCACCCAGGTTCTCAACCTCAGTCACCTTCGAGTTCTATCAGATCATTCAAGCCTGCCAGCTTACATATCCAGTCAGTTGCCAAGGCTTATATATTGTCACCTCTATACTTATTTCCTCCTTTATCATCGTGGCTACCACCATGGTTCAGACCATCATATCTTACCTACATGATTGCAGGAAGCTGTCTTCCTGTATCCATTCTCTCCTTTCCAGTTCCTCCTGTAGCAGTAATATATTATATTGATACTCTTAAAGTCCAGGTCTTAGGTCATTCTCTTACTTAAGATACCAGTGGCTTCCTACTGATTTGAATAAAATATAGCTTCCTTTTTTGGAGGACATGGGGTGGGGGTAGGGAAGGCAGCACCAACATTTAAAGTCCTTCAGTCTGGTTCTGTCCTGCTTTCATCTTACAACATCATGTATGTTGTAGACTAGCTTGCTTTGTTAATTCTCCACGACATTCCACTTTCTGCCAATGCAGACCCTAGGTTGCCCTTCCCCACCCTGGAATGCTGTGTCATCCATCCCTTAGAATCACTAGCTTCAAGGCACACAGCTCAAGCCTGATTTCTCCATGTTTTATACTGACTCACCTGTGTACATGTTGTTTCTTCCCAGTAGGGTTTAAGCAAGAAACAGTCATGTTGTGCCCACAAGCCACAGTGACATTAGTAACTGGTGGGTGTGGGTGATTCACATAGTTGAATTTACAAGTGACTTTTTATGGTCTTTTTCCTCATAGGAGCCTATCCACAATCGATATAAAGAACTTCTTGCTAAACGAGCAGAGCTTCAGAAGAAGGTAGAGGAACTACAGAGAGAGATCTCCAGCCGCTCAGCCTCATCCTCAGAAAGGGCCAGTTCTCCTGCACAATGTGCCACTCCAGTCCAAACTGTTGTATAAAAAGACATTTCTTTTTGGCAAGGAGGAACTTTTATCACTGATTCCCTTATCTTGGCAGCTTTTCTAGTAGAATGTCTTCTGAATTTAGAACCCATCTGAGAGCTCCCAGCCACTTTATTTATTATGCTGCTCTCTAGGGTGAATTAGTACTTCAGTACTACAAGTATCTTATTTAAAATAACCTCCCTATGCAATTACTTGATTATGTTCTGGTAACACTAATTCCACCAAGACACCTATCTAGGCTCACCCTTGGATCCAGAATGGGAACAAGTTTATTTTTATTAGGAAAATACTGCTTTGGAAATTGAACATTATCTAGTGGAAACAGTATAAAAGTTGTCATTAGTGGACCCAACTGAATGGGGCAAAAGTAGCCTACTACAGAGAATAATCAATTCATAAGTGAACACAAGCCTTTAATGGCATCACAGGGCTGGTGACACGGACAGGAGTAGGCCACAGAACTCCCAGCTTTTTGAGTTTTTCCTGTCAGCAATAGTTAGCTTGTCCTTTTCTTTTGATCTCTTCCTTTATCCATATTTTTTTAAAATGTGAAAGACCAAGTTTTGAGGCTGTTATGAGGTGGTGACAGCCACAGATTATTAAACATTATCACTGTGTAAGATTTATCACGGTTTTAAAATGAGGCCTTATGGGACTCTGCAGTTCAGTTAATTGATAACTCTTCAAGTTTTACTTGCTTTACCCACATCTACCAGTTTTATTAATTATACCAGAAATAGGATCATGAAAAGATTAAGCTGTTTGGATTTTGAAAATAAAAGTCTATCCCACTTTGGTTCTGATACTAATTTTTGTGTCACGGGCAATATCAAGATTAACTGGTAGGTATCAAAGCTACAGTCTGAAATTTTTGCTAGGACTGACACCTGCCCTGCCTCTCTCCCCGCCCCCCACCTCCCTAATTTAACATACAAATAGTTTGTGAGATCAAAGTTTATACCAAGTACTTTACAACCTTTTCCCATAATGAATCCAATAATTCTACTGAATGATTAAACCTACCAACCAAAGAAATTATTGCATGTAAAAACATGTATTTATTACAGTCTCAATGTAAGTAGAGGTAACCCTGATTTCTTAGTTGGCTATAGTAAGACTTAAGCATTGGCATAATACATAACTGCCTGCTGTCTGCTAAGAGCCATGTATCATATACTGTAACAAAAATAAGCTTGTTGCCCTTTGGGTCTTTAATTAAAACAGAATTCATCCGACTTTTACACTTTGTGGCAAGTTGTCTTATTTTGTACGACTGATTATTATTTACTTTTAAGGAGCAGGAGTTGCAAAGGCTTCATCCCAGCTGGTAACTGAACTCAAATGTTCTATATAAATGTGTACAAAATGTCTAAGCTTAAAAGTTGGTCCAAACATTCTTTTCCTAGGACACCAGATGCCCTTTCACTTGCTTTTTAGTTATTTGTAGCAATAGCTTACATTTATAGTGCTTTAGGAAGGTTTTCAAAAGCACTTGATGTTTAAAACTCTTGCTAGTCTTCCATAGCAGAGGAAGCTGAGGTTCAGAGGTTCACTAAGGATGTGTAGAAAAAAAGCAACCCCAAGCCCTCTTAAAGACCCCTAATAAATACTAACTCTTCAATCACCTTTTAAATCGCCCTAAGTGGCTTTTCATAAGTCACTAAACATATTTAAAACATGATCTTAGATGGATAGACACGTGATAAAAACAGACAAAAGTGAAATCTACATCACTCTGATAATCCCAATACAAGTACCGTCACCTTGGCTGTAAATTACTAGAAAGCACAATGCTTTCGGAACATTCGTTCTTATCTTTTTCATGGATGAGACAATGCAGTAGTACATTACATTTCAGTGTCATTGTATAAAAATTTATCACTCATCCAGATCTTCCAACACTTCTTGTGAACTAAGTGAAACACATTGTGATGCATATTTTACAGATAAGAAACTGAGTTAAGATAAACTCATGATCTGTTCAATCTGCTCCAACCTAATAGTGTAGATTCTCCTGTAAACAGTGCATTAGCACCCTAGCCCCATCAGCAAATCATGGAGGAAAAAGAAAGATATATTTTCCTTATTTCCTTACAACCAATAACTAACATTTTTATAGCACTTCTAAGGGTTTCAAAGAAATTTACAGACCAATTCTTATTTGGTCCTCACAACAACCCTGTGAGGTAGGTGCTGTTATTATCCATATTTTACAGATAAAGAAATAAGTTCAGAGAAGTTAAGTGACCTGCTCATAGTCACACTGCCAATAAATGTCAAGAGGGGGATTTAAATACAAGGGCCTTATATTTGGAGTCCAACACTTTCTGAACTACCCTCATTATTTTTCATTTACTAATTCACTAGAGGCCATGCTTCAGCTGTTTCCTCACTGGATCTTGCAGCCTGTGATTCTGACTTCTAGAAAAGTTAATTTTTAATAAAACTTGTTAACAACAAAAAAAGAACTATGGAGCTTGGTACAAGGGTATTAACCTAATGAAGCCGTGGAGTGGCCCACCAAAGATTAAAAAACTGTGATTACTGGAAGTAAACTGTTAGAACAGATATGAAAAAGTGAATCATTGTTTCCCTGAAGGTGCTCCTATACTAGCAATTCTGAATTCGAGCCAATAGTTTTCAACTGTTGAGATGCTCAGTATTTTATGAAATCTATACTATAAGTCTGCTACTGAAAACTTTAAGGAAAGTTTCAGCAGTTCCTTAAAACAAAGCTGGCTTTATTGACTTTTATGACACATTTATAAAAAAGTTAACATGTTTTTGTGTAATCATAGGAAGAATTTTTTTACATTATTCACATAATAAATAACAGTTGCTGTGCACAGTTTATTTTGTATATGTACTGTACAGAACACTAACAATGGCGAATATCCAAGGTGTTCAGTAACTATTTCAAGATAAAAAACACACTGCCAAGATTGAATGGCATGATTGCAAAGAGGCAATATTTAAAAATAGCAAATGTGCATGGCTTTTGTAACAACCTCCATCCACCCCACCCACAGACTGTATTGTCACTTTATTCCTAAATCTCATTATCTATTTTCACATCAAAATTTTGTCCGCATTGAAAAACACTCAGGCTAATTTTTTTAAACTGTGCTATTCTCATGTTCTATTTATAGGCAACTACCTTAAATGATTATTCGGGTATTTTGGAATGAAAAGTAGGGAAATAATAATTTTGTTTTCTTATAATGGGTTGAAAAGCAACACTCATTTTGCTTAAAGTTGACCAGAAACAAATTGTGTGTTTTGGTTTTTAAAAAACTGACTTTTTGATTTTTTAAACAACTAATTACCTATTGACATAACATACCAATGGAGAAGGGAAGAAAAATGATTTTTAGCAAATCTTACTCTACAATATGAATTGGCTTAAAATATCCAGAAGATTTAAAATTCAGAAAGCCTCCATCAGTAGCAAAAGAAAACACTTCTGGAGGGATGGAGGTGGAGAAAATGCATTAGGGATGAGGTTATGAGACTTTTCAAGCAGAGCTGATTTTTAGCTTTGTATTTAGATAATTTAAACTTTATAATCTTAATTTTAATCAGCTATAGTAGACACTTTTTAAAAAAAAAATCCACAAATAAAAACTTGGGGATTTGTTTACAAAGTGCATTGCACAAATACAGCAAGATTTGCCAAAGGGAATTCACTAAATGTGGCTTCTTATTTTTCCAGTGAAACTGCTTTAAATAGCTCCAGTAAAGGTTGAACAGAGAGTCTAAGTATTAATGCTTGTGGTCCTCCGCACAAGTATTAGTCCCTCAGAAAGTATGAGAATATGCTGTTTTTTAATATGTGAATTGTCAACATATGATGAAATATAAATTATATGAATAAAACATTTTGACCTAGTACCAATTAATATTCCCAACCTAGGTTATCTTTTTGAATTGAAGTCTGTATGGTTTGCATTTCCTTCAACAACTGAAGGTTTCGACGGCTTTTCTCTCCAGGTTTGCGTTTGACAGAAATAGAGTCCTTCTTAGGGGAGCTCCCAGTGACTCCAGAGTAGAGCTTGCTGCTGCCTTCTTGGTCCTCCAAACACTTTTTGCTACCCTTTAGCTCCTTCATCTGTCTCTCCAGCTGTGAAGCAGCCAACAGGAAAAAGCAAGATTAGTATTAGCATTTTTTACTTTACCTTTTGTCCTTTACTAAAAGGAGTCACCCATTCCAAAACAGTGTTATAAATAATGTCACTACTTTGTAGTGGCCAAACCCATTACTACAAAAAGGTTTTCCAAAGTATTTGTTCCATCCTTATTAATTTCCTATAGGAATATAAGAAATGTGAAAGAATGCTATTCTAAGACGATGCTGGCATATTTACATTCCTTTTAGAAGAATAAAATCAAGTCTAATTCATAACTTAGAATATGTTCAGTTTTCATAAGTATCACTCTTAATTACTATTTCCTTATTTAAATATGTAATTTTTAAAATCTGTTGAACTCTGATCTAAAATATACTGAGAGGAAATATCCTTCAAAGCTTGAGATTTTAAAAACCACGAAGCATGTGATACAACTTAGGCTTTAGGTTTTACATTCTTCATCACTGCACCTTATAACAGTAATATAATAAAGCCAAGAAGGTACAGGATCTACTTAATTTTACATGCCACAAGTAGTTAACAGGGGGCGGGGTTCACAGGATAAATCCTACCCCACCTTTCACATTATATTCCTGAAAGTTGAACATAAAGTGACGGGCATCCTCATGGTATCTATCCAACTTATACCCAAGGGGCCTGCTTCTCTATCGATTCAAAGTATACTGGAATAAAGCCCATACCCAAACTTTTGGCTAATAACCACACTACCATTGATTTTGGAGGTGGACAAAGGGAGGCTTGAAGATTTTATCTACAAATCTATAGAGCTTTTCATTTGTTTTTCTCAAAATCTAGTTCTCTAAGTGTTCAAAGGATATGATGTTCTAAAATGTTATCATCATACATTAACATGTAAAAGTATGCACAATACCAACATGCCATTAACACCTGCCTCAGAACAGGAAGGTAGACTTTAGCACTGGCAAGGAGGGCAAAGGAAGGTGGGGGAAAAGTGATGTAGGAATAAAGTCATGCAATTATAGTACAGCTAATCCACTCCAAGACCTACAAAGGGGACAAAAAGCCAGGGGAGGACAGGCAGCTGCCTTGATAACATTAACTCCTGAAAGCTGAAGATTATTTCCTAGCCTGATTTGTTTACCCCTTTCAGCTTGGAATGCTGTTTCTAAACAGCATTTAGACAAAAATGTTTTTACATTTCTGGACTGTGTCTAGGATGAAGTATTCTTATGTCCAGAAACTTGTCAGTTTCTTGAGAAAAACAGCAATGTGTTCTTTGGTATCCCCAGTACACTAGAGTAAACTTACTGTGCTTCTCTTTCCCTCTCTTAGAAGATTCACGAAGTAATAGTAATAAATACACTTTGCTTATTGAAGCACAGCAAATATTAAATAAATGAGTGGTAAAAGAGAACCACCCTCTTGACCACAACTTACAAAAAGACTTTTGGCTTCGCCTAAGTAATGTACTGCAAACAAACATTTTAAAAGAAAGCTAAGTGTAGGTAAACTGACTTACCCGGGCCTGATGTTTCCGAACTTTGGTTATTTGATTAGCCTTGGCTTCCATCCTTTCCACTAATTCCTCAAGGTCTCGCTCAAGGTCGTCTTTCAGTTCATTAGTGGGTGTTTCCTGGATAAGTTTGGTGAGTTGTTGGTGATCGCTTTACATGAAAAATAAGGGTTGATTAAATTCTCTTTATTGCTCATGGTTGTGTATAAAGTAATCACTTATAAAGATATTTCCTCTTTTGTCATCTATTCACCTGTACCCTATTGCACCAACCATTAGACTACCACATTAAAATTTAAACATAAACTTGGTGTATAAATGAATAACATTTTTTTAAAAGAAAAAGGGAGTTTTTAAAATTAAATTATTTTATTTGTTTTCAGTGTTCTACAGTCACTTCCATATATCCTAGATATTTTCCCCCTCCCTCCCCCTCCTTCCTCACTCCCCTGAGATGGCATACAATTTTATATATATTCTACACATATATTCCTACCTATTAAATACATTTTCACCTTAGTCATGTAGCATAGAAGAATGAAAATGAATGGGAGAAATCACAAAACAAAACATAACACAAAAGAAAATAGTCTGCTTCATTCTGCAATTCAATTCCATAGAATTTTCTCTGGATGTGGAAGGCATTTTGCCTCATGAGTCCACTGGGAATTTTTTAAGTCCTTGCGTTGCAATGAAATACTAAGTCTATCAGAAAAATTCCTTGCACGCTGTGGTTGTTGCTGCATACAGAGTTCTTCTGGTTCTGCTCCTTTCACTCAGCATCAATTCCTGTAAGTCCAGGCCTCTCTGAAGTCTTCCTGTTCATCATTTCTTGTAGCACAATAATATCCCATTACATTCATATACCACAATTTATTCAGCCATTCCCCAACTGATGGGCATCCCCTCGATTACCAGTTTTTGGCCACCACAAAGAGAACTGCTATAAATAGTTTTGTACATGTGGAATCCTTTCCCATTTTTATGATCTCTTGAGGATATAGCCCTTGAAGCAATACTGCTGAGTCAAAGGGTATGCACATTTTTGTAGCCCTTAGGGCATAGTTCCAAATTGCTCTCCAGAATGGTTGGATCAGCTCACAGCTCCACCAACAATGAATTAGTGCTCAGTTCTACCACATCTTCTCCAGCATTTATCGTCTTCCTGTTCTGTCGTGTTAATCAATCTCGATGGTGTGCTGTGGTACCTCAGAGTTGTTTTGATTTGCCTCTCTCCGATCAATAGTGATGTATAACATATTTCATGACTATAGATAGCTTTAATGTCTTCCTTTGCCTGAAAGGAACTGCCTGTTCATATCCTTTGACCATTTATCAACTGGGGAATGACTTGTATTCTTGTACATTTGACTCAAGTTTAGAAATGAGGCCTTTATCACAGACATGAGCTGTGAAAATTCTTTCCCAGTTTTCTGCTTCTCAATCTTGGTTGCATTGGGTTTGTCTGTGCAAAAACTTGTCAATTTAATGTAATCAAAATTATCCATTTTGCATTTCATAATGTTTTCCATCTCTTTAGTCAAAAATTCCTCTGTTCTTCATAAATCTGATAAATATACTATTCCCTGTTCCCCCAATTTGTTTGTAGCATCAGATTATGTATCCATTTGGACTTTATTCTTATGTATGATGTCAGGCATTAGTCTATGCCCAGTTTTCGCCACACTGTTACCCAGTTTTCCCAGCAATTTTTGTCAGACAGTGAGTTCTTATCTCAGAAGCTGGGATCCTTGGGTTTATCAAACAGTAGATTGATATATTCATTGTCTACTGCTTTTTTTCATTCTTTGTTACATGGGATGTCTTTGTGGGTTGTAAGGAAATAAGGAAGTATGTAGAGAATGTTTCAAAAGCCATTAAAACCTTAAAAATACAATAAGATTTTTGGAACATCTTATATTTAGAATGTAAAAACAAAACATATCAAAATAAAAACTTACAAACTCATCTGTCCAAATTCATCCTGTAATGTCTGTAAGACTTCAAGCAGCTCTTCATGACAGGTGGAGGAGGAAGAAGAGGATGATGCTGATAATTTCCTGCCTTTACCATTTCGAGGAGACCCCTGCTTTGCCAGGGGAACACTGTTGACCACACGATTATTGCATAAGGCTTTATTATGTTGCTTCATTAAATGTAAAACATGTTGTACATTGGCTACCACTGCATGGCTAGGGCTAGTGGACTTAAGGGGAAAAAAACAAAGGAAAAGAAATAATGTATTAATTTTCATGAATATGTATTATAAATTTTAAGAGATACAAATTCATGTAAGACTGCTCTCTCTCCCCCTTAAAACACTACATTTGATCAAGGTCACATGACTAAGGTAAAAGTATCTGCTCCGCTTACATCACAGGATCAGTGTGATGATCAAATTTAAAAAATGAGTAGCTAGCTGGAGTGATGAGAAGCAAGGAGGAAGAGTAAACAAAAGCACCTTATATTTTCTATATGACCCTGGACCATTCAGCCTCAGTTTACTCATTAATAAAATGGAAATAACAGCAACCCCTATCTCACAGAGCTATGAGGTTCAAGTAATATCATACATAGAAAATACTTTGCATAACTGAGAGTGCTTTAAGTATTACCTAGAATAATGCAACGATGCTCGTGTTTCAACACAGCACCTTTTCGTATATGAACTTTCACTGGATGGTGACACATTACCAAACACCAGTAACAAATACAAGATTCTTTGTTTCAAAGAGGTAACACTAAGCCTCAAAGGACAATGAGACTTTTTTTTTTTGTAAATGGGAAGATACCAGAAGCAGAAGACAAGAATATATATGAACAGCATCAGGTATTTAAAGGGGAAGGAACCTTTGAGACGCCATCTAACAAAACCCCCATATTTTACAGATAAGATAACCAAGGCCCAGAGAAGGCAAATGACTTGCCTAGGGTTAAAATAGCTGCTAAGAATCTGAGGCAGGATTTTGAATATAGACTTTACTGCTTCTAGTTCAAATTCCCTATCACACCATACTGATTCTAGATCAGAGGCTCTTAAAACTTATTTTTTTTGCATCATCCAATGTATAGACTCCTTTTCAAAGTCATGTTTTTAAATACATAAAATAAAAATACACAAAACTGGAAAAGAAACCAATTATATTTAAATAGTTATCAAAATAATGTTTTACAAAAAGAAAAAAAAACAACCCAAGAACATAGACCCCAAGTTAAGAACTGCTACCCTAGATGAAAGGACTCACAAGTTAGTTAGCTTCACTACAGCAAAGGAACATTAAATTGGAAGAGGAGATGAAGCAGAAAAGATACAGTCAATCTAAAAAATGGTCTCTAGAAACAACTCGGAAGCACAATGAGCTTTTGACAAATTCATAGATCTCAAGTTAAGAATGTTGATCTAGTCCAACCCCTTCATTTTACAGATAAGGAAACGGAAGCCCACACAAGTTATTTGCCCAATATCACAAAGGGAACAAGTTGCAGTGCCATAAACTGAGCCCAAGTTCTACTCCCAAATCTAGTGGGCTGCTCCTCATATTCAGGTTCCTTGTCTCCCCTTGCTTCCTATGAGTTCTTCGCTTAGTAATTTTCCTCTCTTGTTCTACAGCATTGCCTAGATTTCTGCTACTTACTTAAGGGCTTCTTCCTTTATGTCCTAAGGACTCCCTTCCCCTTCCACTTCTCTAGTTCCTATGTTCAGGACACTGAGATAATTCTTGGAAGCAGAAGCAAAATAATCCCCATATACTCTGGCAGACCAGGAAAATTATGAGTTCTAATAAAAAGATCTTAGCTTCAAAAAAGTACTAGGATTCAACAAGAGAACAATTTTTATTCAACTTACCTTTCCAGCTACAAAGGGCATGTCAGTCAAGCACAGTCTATAATGCGGCTGTATATGAAAATGGTTCCTAGGAGATTTCTAGGTTAAAAAAAAAAAGGCAATGAACCAATTATCCATTTATCCATAATTTAGAGTTGCCTATATTATATATGACAAGTTGATTTTTGAGAAATTTTTTTCTTATTTTCTTTGATCTTTGTTACAAAAGGTATATTTTAAAATAAATGTGATATGGAATAAAAGTCATCAATTAAATTTTTCTTAAACAAAAAGACTACAAAATGAAACCTCAAAAAAATCACTAAAATATCTAGAGATCAATTTACCAAAGCATACAAAATACTTAAATAAACTCAATTTAAAGTTGTTGTTCAGTCATTTAAATTATGTCCAACTTCATGACCCCATTTGGGGCTTTCTTGACAAAGATACCTGAAGCAGTTCACTATTTCCTTCTCCAGCTCATTTTACAGATGAGGAACTCTAAGGCAAACAGGGTTAAGGGACTTGCACAGCTAGTAAGTGTCTGAGGTAGGATTTGAATTCAGGAAGAGGAGTCTTCTTAACTTCAGGTTTGGCACTATCCACTGCACCACTAAGTACCCAGATTCAATTTGCACAGCCCATAGCACTGAATATACTCAGTATATAAGTAAACAACAACTTAAACAGCTGGAAGTTATATTCAGTGCTATGGCTGGGCAAATATACCAAAATAAAAATGATAATTATCAACGTTAATTTATAGTTTTAAAACTACACCAATCAAATTAATAAAGGGATACTCTACAGAACTTCATAAAATAAAAACAAAAGATCTAGAATATCAAAGAAAATGATGCAAACATGTCCAGACATCAAATAATATTATAAAACAGCAAGAAAAACAATCCAGTAATGGGTTTAAAAAGGAGAACTAGCGCAATGGAAGAGAACAGAAAAACTCTCAGTCTACATCAACAATTTATACCATATTCCACATATATTCTAAATTGGATATTTGTGATCTTAATTTTATTTTTTTAATTTTTTTT
>JAQQSK010007291.1:0-14042 GCA_028658325.1 Potorous gilbertii
TGATGATGATGGTGATGATGATGGTGATGATGATGGTGATGATGATGATGGTGATGATGATGATGGTGATGATGATGATGATGATGATGATGGTGATGATGATGGTGATGATGGTGATGATGATGATGGTGATGATGATGGTGAATAACACATACAGAGCTTTTGCAATTATTATCTCAGTTCATCCTTATGATAACCATGGGAGGGTGATGCTGTTATTATACCCATTTTACAAATGAGGAAACTGAGACAGACAGAAGTGACTTGTTCAGAGTCACACAGCTAGAAAATATCTGATGCAGGATTTGAATTATGACCTATTCCAAGACCAGTACTATCCATCGTGCTACCTAGCTTCATCATTTTCTAAGGGCTCTGATAATCTACAATCTGGATGTATTGCCTTTTTATTATTTTCATTATATTCTTTAAGCAAAATTAGTTATATTTTGATCTTTATGAGCCTGTGTGGTTGTGGTGACTAGAACCAGGGAATGGTATGTAATACCAAATCACCTTACTTCTCACCTAGTTGGTGTCCTTCATTCTCAAAGAGGACCAAAATGGCCTCACTGTGTCAGAGTCAAGCTACAGTGTGCCTGACTATGGCTGATCAGACCAATAAGAGCTCAGAGTGCTCTACTATAGGTTAGGCACAAATAGTTCATATGAAGATCTGGGGTAGATTCTCTAAATCTGGGTATCTTGTGTTTCTTTTGAGCTAAGTCAATTCTGCTTTGGTCATAGAGCACAGTACCTTCTCTGATGAGAGCATACCATACTGAATCTTAGTGATTGCAATGAGCCAGAAAAAATAAGTCCTCCCTAGTCTTTCTAGTACCCTTATATATCACATAAGGACTACACTAGATTGTAGAGGACTTTAAATGCCAGACCAAGAAGTTTGTATTTTTTCCTATAGTCAACAGCATAAGTGCTAAAACATGGGGTAAGTGCAGAAAGCCATTTTGTGTAGTTCTGCTTAATACCTATCTTCCACTAGGCAAGAATGGTGCATTTAGAAAACACATTTGAACTTCTCTAATTTTCCAGACATCTAGTCTCCTAGCTCTTGCTTAGTAATAGGGTGAGGCCAGATTAGCCTGAGCACATAGTTTCCAAATCCTAGGCCCTGGGCAACCTTTAAATATTTTCCCTGGTTGCTGTATTCACTCAGTATGGAGGTAATGAAGCTTTCCTAATATCTGTCTCCTTATTTTCTTCTCATCTCCCTCATTCTGCTCCTGTGTGGCTTTCAATCTCTATATACTGCTCTATGTCTTTGATTCCTATTCTATAGATTTGTCTTACACATTCTCTGTCTTACTCCTAATCTATTGCAGCACAGATAGTCTTTAGGTATGCTCATCTCTCTCCATCTTTTTTTTTCCATCACTTTTTTATGCGTAGCCATCTTTTTACCTCATTTTCTGTTTGATTTAGAGTTACAGGGATGCTAAAGGATGAACTCATCCCATTAATGATCAGGTCATTGGAGAGAGTGACTAGTGTAAGTGGAATCACAGGGAGGTAAATTGACATCCCCTTCCAGTAGCAAATGGCAATATTGATTTTATTATGTGTTTTATTATGGAAAGCTATCCTGCCTCTACAACCTCTGACCAGAAATTATGCCCTGGAAGACTTAACCCTTTGAAGTATAGAGCTCCTACTCTGCCCCATGCCCATTCCTGAATGGTTTACTATATCTAAGCCACCCCTTACCTTCTGCCTGGCATATGCCCACCCATCCCAGCCACATTCCCCATTTCCAGTTCTGGAACCATAATAATATCAATACCACCATTTGTTCCTGGAAACAGTATATCCAACCTATTCCCCTATAGATTTAGTTACTACCCCTAAAACTTTCCTAATCAAAATACACCCCCTACACCCAGCCCTGCCCCTACCTCCAGTTTCCTATAACTCTGTCTCCTCCTGTTAGACGATAAGCTCCTTAAGGGAAAGAACAGTATTTATTTTTAACCTGGTAAACATTTACCTCCTAAGTATTAAATTCCCAGTTCTTTGCACAGTGTTTGGCACACAGTAAATACTCATTCTTTCATTCATTCATTCATCACTGTAATTTGAGGAGCTTATTTCTTCTCTTTTTATACCATATTATCCTTTCACTTCATTCACTCAATCATGTACTCTGGATTTATGCTGATGATATACCGGTTGAAGATCTTCTAAGACAATGGTTTCAAAC
The DNA here is from genome assembly GCA_028658325.1 of Potorous gilbertii. Classification (NCBI taxonomy): domain Eukaryota; kingdom Metazoa; phylum Chordata; class Mammalia; order Diprotodontia; family Potoroidae; genus Potorous; species Potorous gilbertii. Next base: position 2,219 of record JAQQSK010007291.1, read on the forward strand.
ACAAATAGAAACTGATTCCAGTAGGTGTCTATTGAGTTAGAAAACCACAAATCAACATTATCTATGTTGCACTGTGTTTTTGTTTATTTTGTTAAACATTTCCGAATTACAATTCAATCTGGTACAAGCCACACTTGGGAATTTTGTAGGTACTGAGATTAATATGGTGGTATATGATACCTCTGACTAAGGGATGGGTATAAGGGAGCTACATTATGTTATTTTGTCTAGTGAAGACTGACCTCCTCAGAACAACATTTTTAAATGAAAAAATAAAATAAGTAGGATTACAAAAAAAATGATTATGTTGAAATATATCACATATGTTTTTAAATAGACTCCAAGTGAATCATCCTAGCCTTAATTCAAATCCTGCTTTAGATATCTATTAGTTGTGACTTTGGACAGGTCACTTAACCTCTCTCAGACTCAGTTTCTTCATTTGTAAAAGGATTAGCATCTAACAGAAAGGGCTATTGTAAAGACTGAATAAAGTAACGTGTATAGCCCTTTGAAATCCCAATTTTGTTCAGTTACAGCTGTGTCTGACTCTTGGTGACCTCATTTAGGATTTTCTTGGCAAAGATACTGAAATGTTTTGCCATTCCTTCTCCAGGTCATTTTACAGATAAGGAAACTCAGGTCAGAGTTAAGTGACTTGTCTAGGGTAACATGGAAACTAAGTGTCTGAGACCAGATTTGAAGATGAGTCTTCCTGAGTCCAGGCTCTGCACTCTATCCCCTGTGCCACCTAGCTGTTCCTGAAAATACGAAGCACTAAATAAATGTTAGTTATTGTTATCATGAATTAAGAAGGAATTTCAACTCCTTTTCAACTCTGCCATGTGGACCATATAAGCAGATCACTGACACCATGTCATTAAAGCTTTGTTACTGTTGTTGTGTATCCATCCTTTGTTAAAGCTTTACTCAACCCAGAAGATACAAGATATTGGAGAGGAGCACCCAAACCAAAGTGGGAGGGGGGAACTCATCAGCTTCAAGAAATATGCTTCTCCCTAATTTCACATTAATATACCCATTGGTCAATCAGAGTTTATACTGTTGTGATCCCTTTCATCTCCATGATATAATTGTGTGGCACAGCAACCATCCTGGGCCCCTACATATGAAGTTATAAGCATCCAAACTCATCTTTAAACTAAAAGTTAAAAGAAAACTTCTTTTCTTGTTGCCCCTAAAAGTGTGCAAAAATGCTATTACCTTCCCTTAACTTCAGCTATTCCCTGGCTAAGAGTAAGGATGAATCAGCCTATATGACTATTATACATGAACGTGCCAGCCAGTATCAAACATATAGCATACTCACAATTCAAGGAGGAGGATGGGAAGTTTTCCAAAGTCAGCAAATGCTTGGATTGCCTCTGGTCTCCAGCTGATCAGTATTTGCAGTGAGTCCTTAACCACTACTCCACCTCCATATGTTCCAGCCCTTTCACCTTTCCCTCTGCCTGTGACAATGAGAATATGGAAATCAATAGTTCTCTCTCCTAGCTACAAACACTCACGCACTTTAAAATGACGAATATTTCAGAAGAAAACACATGCACTAAGCTGAGTACTGGAAAGGTCGATTTTCTAACATCTAAAGCTTACAGTAAAAGTGTGAAAGAATCTGAGCAATCTTATTCTGCAGCAATATATCAATCAAATGGGTAATTTAAGATCATCTCTATATAAATAACTCACATTTACATAGCATTTTGGAATATCTATAAGGTGTTTTTCTTATAGTAACCCTACAAGAGAGGTAGTAGAATTATCATTAACTCCAATTTACATGTGGCAAAATAGTCTGGGAGAGATTAAGTAACTTGCTTCTATAGTCACTCTGGACTGAGGACCAGGGTCTGTAGTAATTACTATCTGTCTGGTCCTCAGACTGGAATCTAGTCTGTAGTAATTACTATCTGTGTGATCTTTAAAAAAACATTTCCAATCTCTCCCAATCTCAGTTTCTTTATACATAAATGAGGGTGTTGGACAAGTTGCACTCTGATATACCTTCCAGATCTAAATCTGTGATCTCACTCTGTGTTTCTAAGTGATTGAATGGGTTGCATCAGGGACAAGAGTTTATTCCAAGTCCCTTCTCTCCAAATCCTGTGCTCTTTTCTTAATGGTATTCCTGTCAACCAATGACAAATTCACAAGTGTGATGGAATTCATTTGTAAAGTTGATGCTTCTCACACACCATGGATAAAACATGTATTTGCACTGAATTTCTGATAGAGGTGACAGATTTATACTGATCTCTACATCCTCTTTCCTAAGTCCCTGCTAAGATTGGTAGCATCATTAACCTGTGTGATAATTAATGCCAGGTGTAGGGTATAATACGAAACGCTAAAACAGAACAAAAGTAACTAGGGTCTACCAGGAAGAAATTCATCACCATGACTCCTTTGGCTCAAGTCTCCACAGGGCATTTTGAATAGGGAACCTCCCTTTAATATCATGTGCAACAGAAAAGCAGGTCTCTATAGTCAGAGAGAGCGTGATTGAGTGGATGGAACCCAGCACTTGAAATGGACAAGCCTGTATTCAGATTCATGATATCTTGAGCGCCTTGAGGCCAGGGACTGTCTTTGGTCTCTTTTTGTATCTTTAGTCTTTGCACAGTACATAGTTGTCCTTCTTGTTCAGTTATTTCAGATGTGTCTGACTCATCAGGAGCCCATTTGAGGTTGGGAAAAAAATACAGGAGTGGTTTGCTATTTCCTTCTCCAACTCATTTTACAGATGAGGACACCGAGGCCACATTTCAACTCAGATCCTCCTGATTCCAGGCCTACCACCCTATTCACTTTGCTACTAGCTGCCTTGATACATGGTATCTGACAAAAGTTTATTGGCTGATAAAAATCTCCTCTCAGATACTTAATAGCTGTGTTTTCATAAGCAAATCCCTTAAATTTCCTTCACCTGTAAACTCACAGGTTGTTTTGAGGGATAAATGGCATAAATACAGAAAGGGCCTGGCAAATCCGAATGCTCAATAAAAATACTAGCTATTATTAAAATGGCTATGAGGAAAGAATCATAAAAATGAGTGCTTTTATTATTATTTTTAAAGAGTCAGAATGGAATGGTGGATAGCTAGCCCAGCAGTCTAGAAATCCTGGGTTTATGGACACATTCTGATGGACACATTCTAGCTATGTGACCCTGGGTAAGTCACTAAATTTCTCTGAGTATCCCAGACTTTCTCTCCCATATCTCCAACCCCATCAATTTGGAAAATGAGGAATCCCACAACTTGGAAAATAGGAGAGACCAAAAACTCTCCTCAGGCTAAGAGTCATGGCTCACAAGGTTAACATAAGTTAAGAGTATAAGTTCATTTGCAAAATATTACAATGGACAATAAATGGAAGACGAGGCTTCAGCATCATCACATAATGCAGATCAGCCAAGAAAATGAGAACAGCGGATGGCACAAGATCTGGATAATCCCAAGGGCATTGCAAATACAGTTAAAAGCCCAACAGATGGAATTGAAATGGAACCAATCAGGCCAGCATGTTCTAGTTCCTTGGCAAAGTCAGTAACATTGCTGCATTTATACCAAAGTGTACCATGTGAGAGAATGTCAGGGGCACTTAAAAAATGAAGGCAGACAGCAGGGCCAGACCTGACCAAATAGAGACAGAAGAAATCTATGCAAAAGGTGAGAATTTTTAAGGCATTCAGGGTCAATTTTTAAAATATTTCTGATGGAAAGATTCCAAAAGAATGGAAAAAGATCACAGACTGTGCTTTTCTTGGCCTTACAGTCAAGCTTATTAGTGCTTCTATTTGAATCACAAGGTACTAGAAATATCTACACAAAAGAAACAGAGTTGCAAGGCAAGATATCATTATTAAAGAAAGCACTGTACCAAATGGAAATCAGCAGCCCTATGGCCCATTCCCATTAGCTCTGAAGTGGCACACCACCACCTTGACATTCAGCACCATTGACCCCATGCCTCCACTTCCTGCACTCTGAGGTGTACTGCAGACCCAGCTCATCAAAGGTGTACGGCAGCAAGTAGAGATTTCCCTGATGCTGAGCAATCTGAAGATCCCTGGGGCAGAAAAGGTTTTATAGCCCTTGGAAGCCAGATGGAAAAGTACTGATGGAGTTGGTATTTTTTCACTGAGGCTAGTTCACAAAAGATGAGGAAATATACCTGAGCCTGTGATTCTGGGCTTTGGGTTTGATAACTAACTCAAAATGCATTTTCCCTTGCTTGGTCTTGCATGGGCATCTACAAAAGTGGCTACAAAGAGCTGGGAAACTAAAAAGTAAGATTGAAGAAGGTTATGTCTCATCTCCAGAAGACCAGGATAGGGTCAGAAGTAGGAATACAGAATGCATGGTATTTGGCTTCCATACTGATGAAAGGATAAAATGTAATATAGAATTCATGTAAGTTGCGTGAGGACAGGGTTCTTTTCTTCCTCCCTCCCTCCATTCCTTCCTTCCTTCTTTCCTTCCTTCTTTCCTTCCTTTTTCGAAGTGCCTTGCACACATGTGTTGACTGATTTATTGATTACTTATGAGGAATCAATTGGCTATTTCATCCAAAGAGCATCCACAAAAAAGAAACAACCAAGAAGACATTGGCATCTTGTTTTCTCCTTTTTATAAAATTGATCAGAATGATATTTGTACTGGGTCCAAGATTGAAGCGAAGGAAGAAATTGGGCATGGTAAGATCAAAGAGCTAGAGATAGAAGGTATTTCTGAGGTCATCTAGTCTGAATCTTTTGATTTATATATAATTCAATTCAATAAACATTTATTAAGCACCTACTATGTGCTAGGCACTGTGCTGAGCACTAGACACACAGAGGCACAAGATAATTCATGTTATAATCTAATGCTATAACATAGCATAACATTGCATAATATAATGTAATGTAACTTAATATAATGTAATGAAAGATAATGCAATGCAACCTAAGAATGTAACAGAACATAACAGAATAGAACTGTGTACCAGGGAGATTAAGGGACTTTCTCAATGAAAGAAACAAGCTTTGGTTAACCATCTACTCTGTCCCAGGCACTGTGCTAAACACTTTTCATAAATACCATCATATTTGATCCTTATAGCAACCATGGGAGGGAGGTATTATGATCTGCATCTTACAATTGAAGACACTGAGGCAGACACAGGGCAAGTGACTTGTTCAGGACCAAACATCCACTAAGTGCCTGATGCTGGATTTGAATTTGGGTCTTCCTGACTACAGACCTGGTGCTCTCTCTGCAACCTCAAAGATCACACATAGAATAACCATCATAAACCAGAAGTGAACCCTATCCTCCTACTCCAAAATAAGTCTTCTTTCCATTACACCAAGCCATCCAGGATCACATTTGGGAAACCATATGGATATTTTAAGGCTACAAAATTCCTTGCCGATGAAAAAGCTTGTCATTTGAACACCAGTGTTCCCCCAGTGATGCTGTGAACTTGTGAAAACACCATGATCTCAGAAGACTCAAAACTGCATGTAACTCTAAGGAAAATAGGGAAGCTGCATGATGGGCAGAAACAGGTTGCAGCATGTTACCCATAGTGACTTGGACACAAAGCTCTGCCTAGAAGACATCACTGAATGCCCCCCAAAACAGGTCATTTGGCAAGAATAAGAAAGAATGGATGGACAGCCCAAGCACTGCATTGATCCTGATGAGATGAGAAAACTTGAGGGTATTTTCCAGCCATTTGGGTGGATGTTCAATGGATGATTGATCAAAGCCATCATTTGGTCTGTGGCTCATTTTGACCTTTTCTTTCTGCTGGGGCTTTGTTTTTGTGTGAATTCAAGCATGAGCAAGTCCAAGGTTTAGGGAAAGGAGAAGGTAATAGCATGTTGGTGTTTTATTAACCCACTGAAAGACAATATGATGCAATGGGAAGAGCACTGAATTTAGATTAAAAGGATCTGGGTTCAAATCCTATCATTTCTCCTTTATTCATTGGGTGATCTTGGACAGGCCCATTTAATCTTGCTGGGCCTCAGTTTCCTCTTCTGTAAAATAATGGCCTACAAAGTCCCTTTCAGCTCTAAATATACTGCTTTATTATCTCACTATTTACCTTTGCTTTGAACTCACTTGCTGACTAGTAAAAGACATTGGTGAGGACTCCTCAGCGATAGTTTGTAAAGGATCCTGGTTCACAATGTTCTTATAACTTGGGGTAGCTTTTGGAAAGCTCATGAATCAGAGAACCACAAAAAATCAAAGTAACTAGCATTTATGTATACATCATTGATCTGGAGTCATCATTGCATCAGGGTGGTGAGCTCCCAATTTAGAAACTCCTGGCACCCATACAGACTGGTAATTTAGTTATACCATAGTCTTAGAGTCACATGGGGCACGGAGAGATTTTTTTTTTTGGTGTTTGATTTTTATGCAGTTTCAGTCTAGAATATTTTTTAATGTTTATTTATTTTTAGTTTTCGACATTCATTTCCACAAAATTTTGAGTTCCAAATTTTCTTCCCATCTCTCCCCTACCCCTACCCCTATAACGCCTTCGATTCTCATTACCCCTCTCCTCAATAGGCCCTCCCTTCTATCACACCCCACCCTTCCCTCATCCCCATCTCTTTTCTTGTAGGGCAAGATAGATTTCCGTACCCCATTACCTGTATTTCTTATTTCTCAGTTGTATGCAAAAAGAATTCTCAACATTTATTTGTAATACTTTGAATTCCAATTTCTCTCCCTTCCTCCCTCCCCACCCATCCCCACTGAGAAGGCAAGGAATTCAATATAGACTACAGATGGGTAGTTTTCCAAAAGATTTCCATAATAGTCATATTGATAAGACTAACTATATTTCCCTCCATCCTATCCTGCCTCCCATTTATTCTATTCTCTCATTTGACTTTGTCCCTCCCTCAAAATGTTTACTTCAGATTATTCCCTTCTCCCATTTGCCCTCCCTTCTATCGTCCCCCTCACCCCCCTTGTCTTCTTCTCTCCTACTTTCCTGTAGTGTAAGATGGATTTTCATACCAAATTGAGTGAGCATGTTATTCTTTCCTTAAGCCAAATGTGAAGAGAGTAAGTTTCACTTTTTCCCTCTCACCTCCCCCCTTTTCTCCTCCATTGAAAAAGCTTTTTCTTGCCTCTTTTATGACTGATAATTTGCTGCATTCCATTTCTCCTATTCTCCTCCAATGTATTCTCTCTCACCCCTTAATTTTATTTTTTTAGATATCATCCCTTCTTACTCAACTCAATCTATGCTGTCTGTCCATATGTGTGCGTGAGTGTGTGTGTGTGTGTGTGTGTGTGTGTGTGTGTATAATTCCCCCCAAGTCAGCTAGGTGGTGCAGTGGATAGAGCACCAGTGCAGGAGTCAAGAGGATCTGAGTTCAAATCTCACCTCAGACCCTTAACCCTCACTAGCTGTGTGACCTTGGGCAAGTCCCTTAACCCCAATTGTCTCATCCTAGGTTGTCTTCAGTTATCCTGTTGAATATCTGGTCACTGGCTTCAGATGTCTCTGGAGGCTAGTGACCTGCACAGCCCTCCCTCACTGAAAACAAAATCAAGTGCAAGTCATGTCATCATTTTTCTGATGGCATGGTCTTCTTCAGCAACGAAAGATAAACACACACATAATCCCCCTCCAATTACCCAAATACTGAGAAAAGTCTCGAGTTACAAAAATTATCTTTCCATTTGGGATGTAAACAGTTCAACTTTAGAAAGTCCTTCATGATTTCTCTTTCCTGTTTACTTTTTCATGCTTCTCTTTATTCTTGTGTTTGAAAGTCAAATTTTCTATTGAACTCTTGTATTTTCATCGATAATGCTTGAAAGTCATCTATTTCATTCAATGACCATTTTTTCCCCTGAAGTATTATACTCAATTTTGCTGGGTGGGTGATTCTTGGTTTTAATCCTAGTTCCTTTGACTTCTGGAATATCATATTCCAAGCCCTTTCATCCTTTAATGTAGAAGCTTCCAGAACCTGTGTGATCCTGTGTGATTGTATTTCCACAATACTCGAATTGTTTCTTTATAGCTGCTTGCAATATTTTCTCCTTCATCTGGGATCTCTGAAATTTGGCTGTAATATTCCTAAGAGTTTCTCTTTTTGGATCTCTTTCAGGAGGTGATTGGCAGATTCTTTTGATATTTATTTTGACCTCTTGTTCTAGAGTATCTTGATAATTTCATGAAAGATGATGTCTAGGCTCTTTTTATGATCATAATTTTCAGGTAGTCCCATAATTTTTAAATTGTCTCTCCTGGATCTATTTTCCAGGTCAGTTGTTTTTCAATGAGATATTTCACATTATCTTCCATTTTTTCATTCTTTTGGTTTTATTTTGTAGTTTCTTGGTTTTTCATAAAGTCACTAGCTTCCATCTGATCCCTTCTCATTTTTAAAGAACTATTTTCTTCAGTGAGCTTTTGAACCTCCTTTTTCATTTGGCTAATTCTGCTTTTTATAGCATTCTTCTCCTCATAGGTTTTTTTGAACCTCTTTTGCTATTTGAGTTAGCCTTTTTTCAAGGTGTTATTTTCTTCAGCAATTTTTTTGGGTCTCCCTTAGCAAGCTGTTGACTTGCTTTCATGATTTTCTTGCATTGCTCTCATTTCTCTTCTCAATTTTTCCTCCACCTCTCTTACTTGATTTTCAAAATCCTTTTTGAGCTCTTTCATGGCCTGAGGCCACTGCACATCCACTTTGGAAGTTTTGGATGCACAGGCCCTTAATCCTAGGTCTTCCTCTGGTGGCATGCATTGCTCCCCTTCATCAGAAAGGATACAAGAAAATACCTGCTCACCAAGAAAGTAACCTTCTATTGTCTCATTCTTTTTTCCCTTTTGGGGGCATTTTCCCAGTCAGTTACTTGACTTTTGAGTCCTTTGTCAAGAGGAGGGTATACTCTGGGGACCTGTAAGTTCTCAGTTCCTCCAAGGTGGCACAATCAAGGGAGAGGAGTTTGTTCCTTTCCTGGCCTGCACACTCGTCTGGGAGCAACCAAAAACTTTTGTGCCTGGAATCTGGGAGGAGTAGAATTCCCACTCCACAACTGCCTCATCTCTGCCACCCCCAGGACCTTGCTGAGGGCTGAGACCCAGATCAGCTGCTTGATTCCCCCAAGGCTTTAGGCTGAGTGTTCCACAAATGGACACTGTGGGTACTGCTGCTGCTGCCACCTACCACCACCTGACTCCTGGGCTAAGGTAGGATCTTGCTCCCTTCTGGCCCTTTGGGAAAGCCCTCTCACTGACCTTTGAAGTTGTCTTTGGTGTTTGAGGGTTGAGGGATATGAGAACCTCCCCTGCTGCTGGGGATTCCTGCCCCCGAGAATAGGACCCTGTTATGCTCCTATTCCTGCTGGTGCCCCAGGGCCAAGACTGGCTGCACTCTGCTCTGCACCTGGTATGAAAGACCTTTCCTTTCAGCATTTCAGATTACCTAAGGCTGAAAATCTCTTTCGCTCTCTCATTCTGTGACTTCTGCTGCTCTAGTATTTGTTGATAGACATTTTTTACAGGTATTTTATGGGCTGTGGGAGAAGAGCTAATGTGTGTGTGTGTCTTTCTACTCTACCATCTTGGGGCACCAGGAGATTAAGCAAATTGTCCAGGGCCACATAGGCAGAGGTAGAAACCTGAATGCACATCTTTCTGACTCCAAGACCAGCTTTCTATCCATTACCTCCCTCCCCCATCATTTCTGACATTGATATAACCTTTCAAATTTGCAAAACACTATAGAGTTTATCTCCTTGGAGCATCCAACAATTCTAGATACCAGATCTACTATGATCCCCATTTTACAGATGAGGGATCTAAGACTGAAAGAGTTTAAATGACTTCTCCGCACCCCTCAGTTAGTACCAGAGGCAGCTACTGAATTCAGGACCAGTTTTCTAACCACAATGCCACAGAGAAGAGTTACAGATGATGAAGTGTAACTGGGCAGTGAATTACACCCATGGTGAGTGTAATCACAGTGATAAAACCATTGATTCAGAGTATCATTGTGAAGTTCATAAGATGATAGATATAAAGCTAGAGAATACCTGAGGCATTATCAGAAGAGTTCAAAGACATTGAGAACGAGATGAAAATGGGATTGCTTTTCCAAGTATGTTATGTCAGAAGCAAATGATAATTGAAGAATCTTCCTAGGATTCCTTCTGTTTGAATACAGAAAAATAATAGCAATAATATCAGGTAGCATTTATATAGTTCTTTATAATTTATGAAACACTTTGCATATGTTTTCTCATTGGATCCTTACAATGCCCCTGTGAGGCAGGTGCTTTTATTATTCACTTCTTATAGATGAAGAAACTGAGGCTAAGAAAAATTCACTGTCATGCCAAGAAAGGTTTTGTGGGAGGATTTGAAGTTTTCCTGACCCTCATCCAGCACTCTATCCACTGCCACCACTTAGCTTCTCTTCTATGCCTTTGAAGGTTCTCAAAGTCAAACCCTAGGGGACCCAAGCTACCATCCTGGCCAGACAACCAAGATCATATGTCTTCCATGAATACTTCAAACACCTGAGGTTTCTGCAGAAGCTCTATTGGAACATGTGGTTGAAGTTACTGCTGGAGAGAAGACAGCCTTAAAATGCAGTCAGGCATACATTGTTGGATGGGGTCAAGGTGAGAATTTGTTTTGTGAACTACCAATATTTTTGACAAGCGTTTTTCTTTTTCTATCTCCAAGATAAAGAATTTCTGAAGTGCAAAACCAAGTATCATTGGACACCTGTTCTTCAAGGTTATCTAGGGAACCTTAGGAGAAATGGATCCCTCAGGAGTGCCCAGTAGATGGGCATCTCTGAAAGAGAATCTAGCTTCCATCATTTCCTAAATCTAATATGATATGAACTTCATGAATCTGTGTTTTTGTACACAATACAGTGGGCCATATGATTTGACTTGTGTTCGTGCTGCATCTCCTATCTCATTAGTTCCTAGACTTATTGAAGGTAGGGACTCTGTCATTTTTTCATTATTTTACCAGCAATACCTTGTACTTAGTAGGCTAATGGTTCGATTGAGTTCAATTCAACAATCACTCATTGTTTACTATATGACAGGCACTGTATTAACCATAGTGGATACAAAGTTAAAAATTAAACAGTCCCTACTGTCAAGGAGCTTACCTTCTAATGGAAAAATAAGATTTAAACAGAAAAGCAAATACAAAATACACACAACAAAAATATGAAGCAATTTCAGGGTGTGAGAAAAAGTACAAGTAGAGGCATCAGTGGAGCTTCAGAGGGAGTTAGGAGATATAGGAGGCAGAGATGGGAAGGGAGAGCATATCAAGCATGGAGAACACTAGGAAAAGACATGAAGATGGTATTGGGAACAAACAATCAATAAACATCTATTAAATCTCTACTGATCACCAGACACTGTCCTAATTGCTAAGGATACAAATGCAGAGAAGGATATTATCTCTACTCTCAGGGACCTTATATTCCAAAAGGGGAAATAAGTCCATGCAAAAACATATGCCAAATATTTATAACTAGAATAAATGCAAGTAGTAACAAAGTGGTTAACTACAAGGCAACAGAGTCAGTACTAGAAGTTGAAGAGATCAGGAAAGAAGTTTCTCTAAGCAGTGTCTTTTTTTTTTTAAATAAATTTATTTAACTTTTTACATTCATTTTCACAAGATTTTGGATTCCAAAATTTTCTCCCCATTTGTCCCCTCCCCCCTCCCCGATACACTGAACGTTCTAATTACCCATATCACCAATCTACCCTCTCTTCTATCATCCCTCCCTTCCCTT
>JAQQSK010007292.1:0-14042 GCA_028658325.1 Potorous gilbertii
AGTTCTACCCAGATAGGAAATGATTTTAAGAAGGCAGCTTAGCTCAATGAGCTGTGCCCACCCCACCCCCACCCCCACTCCCACCCCACCCCCACCCTGGAGTGTCAAGGAGGGAGGGGAGCATGAGGCAAATAGATGTGAGCCTGGGCAGGAGAAGGAAGGTAGCACAGAATAACTGTGACTGCAGGGCTCATTTCTAGTTCTACTAGAAATCACCTTTAGTGATTCTAGTCATGTGGGGTGTGCACCTAGTGTCCTGAAGGATGGGGGTGCTTGGGACATAGATGAACATCTTGAGGTCAACACCATAGCTATATAGTCTAACTCAGCACAGATTAGAAGGTAGGTCTGGCCTTTCTAAGCAGTCCTTGCTTTATCTCAACCCAGTTCTCCCTTTTTCTCTATATTTTAAGACTGAGGAAACTGGATTCTTGTACACTAGACCGTCAGAAGCACCACCAGAGTCCAGGAATAGACCATTATCACCAGAGGCCCAAGAGCTACTCTGGATTCTCAGGTAGCCATGGGCCAGATGACATGTCCACACTGTGGAGTCAAGGAGAGGAAAGAGAGATCATTGTCAGCTGGGGCAGTCACCATGGAATAAGTAAGCTGGAATGGTTCATAGAGTACTAGGCTTAGAAATTTAGAGCAGCCAGCTGGTGCACTGGATAGGACCTTGGACTCGTAGTTAGGAAGACTTGTATCCAAATCCAACCTCAGGCACTTACTAGCTTTGTGACTCCAGGCAAGTCTCTTAACTTCTATCTGTTTCAGTTTCCACCTCTGTAAAATGAGGGTAACACTTGTACCTATCTCCCGAAAGAATTGCTATGAGGATCAAATGAGACGATTTTCATAAAGGAATTTGAAATCCTCAAAATTCTACATAAATACTTCCTGTTATTGTTATTATTGGAACTAAAAGGGACTCCAGAGGCCATTTGTCCAACCCCGTCCATTTCACAAATGAGGAAACCAAGGTATAGTGAAATTCAATGATGCCCAAGGTAAACAGATAGACAGAGGTAGAATTTCAACCCAGGGCTTGTGACTTTAAAGTACACTTTATACTAAGCCATGCTGGTTAAGTGGTGTAGATATGTTTGAGAGGAAGAGGTAGTATGAATATAGCAGAGTGAATAGGAAAGAGTAGATGAGATTGGGTGGACATGGTAGCACATGAGGGATAATAGTGGCGTGTGGTAGAGTAGATAAGCCAGAATGGATGGAATGGAGTGTAAATAATGAAGTGGAACAGTTGAATAGAGAAGGTGTTGCTGAGGAGATATGCTGAGGATGGGGCCAATAAGATGTGTTGCAGTAGAATATGGGATGGAGCATCCAGGGTCCTGCCAAAGGAATGCATTTCAGTGGAGTGCATGGAGGGTCAGCAGGCTGGAGTAAATGAGATAAAGAGTCTAAGGGATAATGGATGTTCTAAACATAGACAGAGTAGTGTTAATAATGGCTAGCATTGACATAGCACTAAGATTTTCAAAGCTGACCTCATTGTTATATGCTTGTGAAACATGGACAGTCTACCAGCTCCATGCCAGGAAACTGAATCATTTCCATTTGAATTGTCTTAGGAAGATTCTGAGGATCACCTGGCAGAATAAGGTACTAAACATTGAAGTCCTTGTTCAAGCTGAACTGCCAAGTATTCAAACTATGTTCCAGAGAGTGCAACTCCAATGGGCTGGACACGTTGTTCAAATGCAACTATACGCTTGCCCGAAAGACTATTTTATGGAGAGCTAGCATGGGGCAGGCAATCACATGGTGGCCAGAAGAAGCAATACAAGGACACTCTCAAGGTCTCTCTCAAGAACTTTGGATTTGACTGTGCAACATGGGAGACACTGAAACAGGACAACTCAGCATGGCATGCCCACATCAGAAAGGGTGCCGTGCCCTTTTAGCAAAGCAGAATTGAGTCAGCACAAAGTAAATGTAGGATGCACAGATTTGGAATAACCACACAGACTATCTGTGCCCAACCTGTGGTAGAGCATTCCAAGCTTGTATTTGGTCTGTTCACTCACAGTCAGACACACTTAAATTTCACTTTATCATGGTGATGTATTTTGGTCCTCTTCAAACATGAAGGACAATAGCCAACCAACCAACCAACCACGCACACGTTATCTCACTTTGTCTTCATAATCCTGGAAGGTAGGTGCTATTATGATGCCCATTTTACAAATGACGAAATTGAGGCAGGAAGAGCTTAAGTCACTTGTCCAAGGTCACACAGCTAGTAAGTATGTGAGACTGGATTTGAACTTAGGTCTTCAGGACCCAGACTTAACACTTTATCCACTGTACCACATAACTCCCCCAGGCCATGGTGTAGGGGGTGAGGTAAAGAATGGGAAAGGGTGGAGTAGACAAGATCAAGTTAATGAGCTGAGCCACCTTCTTTTCAATAAACGTTTATTGTGTACCTACCGTTGGACCAGGCATTGAGGGAGATACAAGACATGGATGAGGCATGGAAGCAAGCCCTCGTGGAATTTACAATCCAAGTCTACTCAGTTCACTCAGGGAAACTCCCATTGCTCCCAACCTGCTTCTTCTTTTCTTGAATTCTCCTTCCCTGGTTTTTCTTCTACTCCAGAGCCCCTGAATATTACTGGAGAAAACCACCAAAAATTCAGCTGGTTTCAGTATCTCCAAATATATAGTGCAAAACCTCAGCAGAGAGGCAGTGAAACAGCAGTGGCTATTTTTCAGATCTCTCCTTTATCTTATCCTTACTCCCTATATTTCACGACCTTGATCTGTGATGATAGTCTCCCCCAGTAGAATATGAGCACCGAGAGGCCAAGCTGTCGTTTTTTTGTTTGCCTAGCACAGTCTTGTGCAACTAGCAGGGACTTGGTAATAATTGTTTACTTAAATTAGGTCCAAAGAGCAAGGTAGGCATTGCAGAGGGGCAAATTTGAACTCTACTTAAAGAAAAGGTAATGTTGCCTGGTGAGTGAACTTCTTACTTTCTCCTTCTCCTTGTCCAACCTTGTCTTATATTACTCCCCTACTCATACACAATATTGTGTCCCAACTAGACAACTCTCTGCCTAGAACATGCACAGTGACCTCACATTCCCATGCCTTTTATGCTATTTATTATGCTTGTAAAGCGTATGTACAACAGCTACCCACTGTGAAGATCTGACATATTTCCTCTATACTATCTGAATTGTTGGGCCCCAAAGGGACACAGAAGTGTGGATCTGAATAGCCATAAGGAACACTAACATAAAGAGCCTTTCTTGTAGGGTCTTGAGAGGTCTCAAGCTCCAGTGGAAATTCTAAAGACATGAGCCATCTCTCTCTTTGGGGCTTTTATTTTCTCACACTTCCAGTAATCTAAGCTCTCAGTGTTCACATTGGTGACCAAAAGAAAGCTAAACAGGCATAACATCATCAAGCAGTGGCTTCACCTACTAGGGACAGGGAGTTTAAGGAGATCACAGGTTCAGGAGATGGAGGGAGGTGAATGTAGTGAGCTAAAAATGACATGGTCTTTTAGTTTGATTATGTCTGCTGATGGAGAGAGCCTGAGCAAAAGGCAAAGCAGAGAAGCGTGGCATGGAATTCAGCTGGAGCTGCCTTTAGAGTTTCTTTTTCTTAAATTGGGTAGTATTGCTTTCTATTTGTTTTAGTAAACATTTAACCTAGATGTAGATTAAATAGTCCTATTGGGTTCATGCTAAGGATTGAAAAATAGACCAAGGTCCAAATAAGATGCAGGAAAAATAAGTTACAAATTATGAAAATGATGGAAATTCAGGCATACCCACTGGCTAGATAGAAATCTGGGAAGGCAACAGGGGGAAAACATTGCTGAGGTATGATTCTGCTAAGGTCAAATAGCCCATACGTTAATGAAAAAGAGCTGATGCTTTTCAATATTAGTGTGCCACCTGGTGGCTTTCATGGATAGATCAATTCACATAGTTATTTCACATCTATTTCTCCCCTTACTGTAGGGGTACAGAAAGACAAGAACACATTAGGTAGGTCGATGACCTCATATCATTCTCTAAAAAGTTTGGACACAATCTCTCAAGCTAGAGACTGCTCCAGAAATCCAGGAATTGTGGGCACCACCTTGCTTAGTTCCATAGTGAGATACTACAAGCTTTCTACCTCCTGTAGGGTGCTGTTAAAGAAATTGGCTTATAACAACATCCCAGCTTGGTTCACCTCATCAGTTAATGCAGTGATGTCCTTTTCTCTCCTCAAGATGTAGTACTGTTTTGTACTAGAGACTAGGGTAGAAGTCAGCAGATTCAGTGTCTCTTGCTTATTGTTCTCCTTATGGAGAATCCCCCGGGATTTGATAACCTATCAACTCAACAGAGAGAGTCTCCTGGTTATTTAAATTATATAGCATCTAGGAGGTACAGGGGATAGATATACTAGACCTGAAACTAGTATGACTTGAGTTCTAATCCTACCTTAGACACTTGCTAGATGTGTGACCCTGGGCAAGTTTTCTCAGGCTATTTGCTCACCTGTAAAATAGTGATAGTAGTAACACCTCACAGAGTTGTCATGGGGATTACTTGAAATAATATTTTTAGGGGTCATAGGAATTAATGTAACTGTAGAAATGCTTTGCAAGCTTTTGAAAGACTTAAAACACCACATACTGATGATGATGATGATGATGATGATGCAATAATCAATTAAAGCTGATAGTCATCACCACTAAGGTTCAGATAAACAGTCAGTGTCCAGCCATCATGCAAGTCCTGGCTATAGTTCTCAAGGTGTTCACTCTTCCAAACCATCCTAATTGTGTAGGAATCCTATCCCACTCAACCACCCACTTCCCCCATGTCTCAGATTAGAACTCCCTAGATAATTGCAAGTTGTCATCCTATATCCAATAGTCCCAGGAATACTTGTTTTCTATGCCTCCATCCTATTTCACCACTACCCTAGCATAAGACTTCCTGACAAGAATGATAGGGTCGGCACCATTTTGGGACTGAGTCTGGCTGTGCAGGGCCTCAAAAGCAGCAAAAGGGGATTATTCAATGTACCAAAGACTTCCTCCTGGGACCAAGTGCAGTGACAACCTCGAGCCAGGGGCACCTCCAGTGGGGCGGAAAGTTACTAGTGTAAAACATCCCCTGGATATTTGAGGTGGCCATTATTTGGAATTATTCCACTATTTCACCACAGGAATACAGACACTTCAGTATTTTGGTTCATAACAAGTTGTTTTAAGGAAAAAAGTAGTTCACCTGGAAGAATTTTGCTGATTTTTTTTAGTTAATATTCTTAAGCCAGAACTGTAAGATGTTTAATCTGTGTAATGAACAGTTTAAAAAGTTTCAAAATATTTTTTAAACATTGCTGAAATTTCATGGCAGATATTTTTACCATGATTATAAATTTTAAGTATGTGGAAGTTTACCCTTCTCACTTTGCCATGCATCCTCTTTTCTAGATGAAGAGATAATAGAATCCAGTGGTTTTTTTCTTCTTTTATTTAAGTGTAAATATATTTTCTAAAATTTGCTCTTAACCAGCAGTGCGGTGGTATTGAGATAGCTGTTGTCTCTCTGCATATGCTGATGCTTAGGAATGCTCTTCACTTCAGATGTGAAATATGCTTTTTGTTTTTTACTTTTTGTGTTATAAAACTTTTATTTCATCTGAGTGACTGCTTATGACAGTGACATGTACACCAGATAATAAAAAAGAAAGTTTTCAGAAGATTTTACAATCTTAAATCCAAGATTACCTCTGAAAATAGCCATATGAGTAATTTAAAACACAAGGATGGGTAACTGACTTGAAGTAGCTCTATGTCAAATAACCACAGGTCAGATACCTTCAAGGGACTTGGATATTATTTCAGAGGATACAAAATTTAAAAAAAAAACAAACTGAAAAGAGTGAAGATTCCAGAGAGAAAACAAACACCTTCCTGTACAGTCCTGTTGGATTTTGGGCTTGCCATAAGGTGTTGAAACCTTGTTTCATCTGAGTTGGAGAGACTGGACCTAAATAGTGCAGCATGACTTCACTCCAGCCTGGCTTAATTTTCCTACTCCACCATCATCAACAAAGGATAGAAATTCCAGGGAGGTTTCTGGAATACAAACGTCATCCCTGAATTTTGAGAAATACTCTGAAATGTTCCAGTGGACAGAGAATCATTTTGATATCAATCGTAGACGACACAACTCTTCAGATGGCTTTGATTCTAGTATTGGAGGTCCTAATGCAGGAAACTTTGGAAGGAAAGAAAAAGATGGATGGCGTGCACAAGGAAGAAATGGTACTGAAAACATAAACCATCGAGGGGGATACCATGATGGAAGTTCCCGAAATCATTGAAGCAGTGCTTTCTACTCTGGAAAAAGCCAAGGACTGCATGAAAACTGCATGAAAAATGTCCCTGAAAATGAAACTGGGAAAAAAGAAGACAAGGAAGAACACAAATAATTTGAGGCATAGGATTTTCCATCTTTAAATCCTGAATATGGGAGAGAGTCAAATCAAAATAAATCTTTAGCTGCAGGTGTATGGAAACATCCTCTGAGTCCTAAATCTAGAGCTCCAAGAATGCTAGTCATTAAAAAAGGTAGTGCAAAAGATTTACAGATATTTGGATTCCCAGCAGTAGGAAATCTTCATTCTCAGACAGTTAGAAATGAAACTGGTCCAAGTGTTTATAAAGGATTAGTCCCTAAACTTGCTGCTCCCCCTACAAAGTCTACACAATGGAAAAATCAAACTAAAGAAAAAAGTTGGAACTCCTTGTCCTCATGAGTCGACATTCGGCATTGGCAACTTAAATGCCTCCAAATCAACTGCCAAGAATTTTAGAGTATCAGCAAATTCAGTTAAATTCAGTATCGGCTCAAATCCCTCTTCTCCTGTGGACAAACTCAATTAGCCTCATCTTCCCAAACTGACTGGAATGCGCACTGATAAGAAGAATGAATTCTTAAAAGTTTTGAAAAGGGACAGAGTGGAGGAAAAACATGAAGATGGAAGACATATTGGACCAGAAAAGGATGATGACTCATTTAATTTGCATAATAGCAACAACACTCACCGTGAAAGGGACATAAACCGAAATTTTGATGAAAATGAAATTTCTCCAGAAAATGGCAGTGCCTCCATGATTTCCCAACAGATCATTTGGTATTTTACCTTTCCACAAGTTAATGTCCTTTCAAGTTCACTTGAGGCAGAACATAGGTTGTTAAAGGAGATGGGTTGGCAGGAAGATAGAGAAAATGATGAGACATATGTTCCCTTCACATAGGATGAGATGAGGGAATTCCAATTCATTAGTGCACAGTTACAGAAGAATGGTCGTAGAAAAAATGGTATTTTGAAAAATGGCCTGATCTGTGACTTCAAGTTTGGACCCTGGAAAAACAGCATTTTCAAACCCACTTTTGAGAATAATGACACAGAGACAAGTAGCAGTGACACATCAGATGATGATGATGTGTGAAAGATTCTCTAACAGTTTTAGAAGTTTTAGCGTGATACATCTCATACAGTTTGGGGTGAATTGTAAAAATGAACAACTATAATTTATACAATAAAATACCCCATTAGAAGAAAATATTGGGGGAACTTCCTTTTGAAGAAAACCAGGAATGTTGTGTTGGGCTGTGTTGAACATTACTATAATTTCTTTGTAAATGAATGTTGTAGAAATGAGGACTTTGGTTGATCCAACAATGAATTTTTTCATCACTGCAGCGTTTCTCTGACTAGCAGTGTGACGATGTAACAAATGAGATTGTTTCTCATTTAATAAAAAAAAAATGTGTGTCTGTCTTAAAATGTCCAGGTCTTTAAGAAAAAGAGCAATGGAACACTGAAATAAAAAAGAAAAGAATAATAGGGCCAAGGACTAATCAATGTGGGAGACATTGACCCCTGCCTATGGGCATACTCTTCCCTCAACCTCTTTAAGTCTGGATAAAAGAGTAAGAGGAGAGGGGAGAGTAGGAGCATTTGGCCTCACCCGCCCCTGCCCTGAGCCACTAGAACATCCACACCAAGGTGCTAAAGGTCTTGCTATACATTTCTTCCTTAGAAAGGAAGGCAGCAAGCATTTATTAGGGGCCTCCTATGTGCCAAGAACCAGTGCTAAGTAGTAAATATTATCTCATTTAATCCTTCTGACAACCCCAAGAAGTCAAATTTGAGCTCTGTTCTTTCTGCCTCTTGGACCAGAGCTCTGTCCACTTCTGCACCTAGCTGCTCCTAAGGAGTCTCAGGTTTTATTAAAACCTGAAAAAGAAACCTATAGCTCCCATAGGAGAGGACCTCTTTCATTCATGGCTTGCCAGAGGGTTCTTTTGCCCCAGATAATGTCATCTTTAGGGCCTGTATCCTAAATCTGCCTGAGCTAAGTTCCTTAAGTTCACGAGTACAAGGTACTAAATCTCCCCAGGGGTGACCACAGGTAAGGGCAGATGGAACCCACAGGCAGGAGGCCCTAGATCATTTCAACTATGCCAGGGAGGTCACTGGGTTTGCTGGGTTGCTTTCAGAAATTCTTTTAGGAGGCAGCACACATCAGGAGATGAGTTCACCAGCCCGGTTTAGATTCCTGGGGAAAGTCCCCCTTTGGGAGCCATTGTAACTACACTGGAACAGGATATATCTCCTTGATGGGGCCACACTTGAGTAAATAAATGAACCTACCAGGGCATCAAGGGGTTGGTGGTCAGGACTCTCAGGTGCTTCAACTCACTGTCAGTAAGGTTAACTTCCCAAACACCATTGGTCAGTGGCTGAAGAAGCTATTTGAGAAGCATCTCCCAAGACCATTGAAGGAATATGGTTTGTAAGTGACACAGTTCCTCAGAACTTGATTTTTTGACTAGTACCTACCCCACCTTATAGGCCAGATCGGGGATGACAGCTAGGCAGGCTTCTTCCCATTGGCTTAAAGAAAAGGCACTTTGAAAGCTCTGTACCAAACTACAAAATGGAGTGTCTCTGGAGTAGAATATGCTTAGGAAAGTTAAAGTAAAAAAGGCTGGAAAGGTAGGAAGTGATTAGGTTGTAAAGAGTTTTAAGTGCCAAAAGGAGCATTTTATATTTGATCCTGGAGGATAAAAGGAGGCACTGGGGTTTATTGAGTTGGGAGGTGGGAAGGTCAGATCAGACTTCTACTCTGGCAGCAGAGTGGGTGATAGATTGGAGTTTGACTGCCCACCCACCACATACTCTCTGTAGGTCTTGCCTTCCATATCCTATAGTTCCCCAAACTCAACTTTAGAAGACCCAGCTTCCAGAGGGGTTAAGTGGGGGTCACCCAGCCTACAGGCAGTCCAGAGCAAGCTCCTGTCACCCTTTCCTTCTTTATATCCTAGCAAAGTCAGGCTTTTTCCTCTCTTACTTCTTTATTACAGTAAGGCCAGCCACAAGACAGTCTCCCTTCCACTGTTTAGTCCTTGTAGGTTCCTATCTTTTTGTATTCATCTATCTCTGTCCTCAGGCTCAGTGGGGACATCCTTCCCAATCCCAAGTAGTAATTTGTCTCACAGGTCCCATAGTTCTTGTGTGATCAGATTCCAGGGGCTGTAGTAAGCCATTTTAGCTTCAGAGGGAGGGGACAGGTCATGTCTTCCTGACTGCTACTCTTTCTGAACTTCCTCTCTGGCGATTGCACATGATTCTGCCAACTCTGACAGCTGTTTCAAACAAGGATCTTACCTGGTGCAGGTATCCCTAGGAGTCTGGGTATGAAAGCAAGTGGTTCCTGAAATAAGATGCTGTGGATATCATTCTCAAGCAGCAGTACCAGAATGAAGGACTTACTGACCCAGATATAAACAGACAGCACAAGGATTAGGACAAGGAAGTGGGACAGGGGATAGAGTACAGGGCCTGGAGTCAGGAGTTCCTGAGTTCAAATGTGACCTCTGAAATTGGGAGACCCTGGGCAAGTCACCTGACAGCTGTTTGCCTCAGTTTCCTCATCTGTAAAATGAGGGTGAAAATTGCACCTATCTCCCAGGTTATCATATTTGTAAAGTGCTTAGAAGAGTGCCTGGCACACAGGTGCTATGTAAATGTTATTTATTATTATTCTTTCAGGGATGAGAAATTGAACAAGAGTAGGTAGAGTGGCTCTTATATGTCTGTGGAAAGCCCCTCCCTATCAGTTTAATCAAAAGCTTGGTAGGTCTGCATGCCTTTTGGGTTCTACCAAGTTGCCTCCTTCCTTCTATCTACCTAATGACTCCTGAGCAGCCACAAGCCCCAGTCTGTTGAGGGCAGTTTTTTCCCCACAAGCAGGATTGGGCAAGGAAGGTACACAAGAGGAACTGGGGGATGGGATGTGGATCTCACATATTTGAGCCAGGAGTCTTGAGAACAACCTTTAATGCACAGGCTTGGGAATGAATGGCATGGGATGAGGATGGGGGAGAGGGGAAGAAGTAGGCTCAGATTACAGGGAGGAAGCATGAACAAGGAAGATGCTGGCATGTCCATATCCCCAGCATCTCATTCCCTACCCTCATTGTCACTGCCCATCAAAGCAGCATGACAGTCTCATTATGAACTCATCATTGTAGGTTGATATCCACACAAAAGTTTTGCATGTTTCACCATCTATGAGCCTAAGACAACTAACTTGTTTGATATGAGCTCAGGAAAGATGATGAGTCAGTTTTATAACCCAGACTCCTCTGATATCATCTCAGTCATGGAGTTTAATCCCTGGACACTTCTTTGGTCATTTGTGGTTTTTGTTGTTGTTTTCTCATACTTGTGACCAAGGGGTCTCTTCTTGGCTTCTGGTCTTCAAAACCATGTCCCAGCAATGCCTTCCCTTAGCACCTGGGACCTCCTCACCCTACCACATCCTAATGTGCCTGCAGTCTTTTCAACCTGGGATATGTCTCTGTGGGGTCCACCCTCTTCTCCCATTGGTGAATTCCTCTTGGAGTCTCCATTTTGTGGAGGGCCTCAGGCAGGCCTTTATTGTTCCATTGACCCTGTTCCTGGCCCTTCAGTGTCTTCATTCTTTCCCTTTCCTCCTTATTAGCTCCTTTTTGCATGTTTTCTTCTCCGACTAGAATGGGAACTCTTTGAGTATAAGCACTGCCTTTCTTTGCTTATATTTTATCTCTAGAGCTCAGTATGGTTCCTGCTACATAGCAGTTACTTCATAAATGCTTGTTTCTTTTCTTCTCAGGGAGTGTCAGCATTTGAGGTTAAGCTTAAGTCCTAGACCCCCAAGTCATTTCCTTATTCTTTTCTCTTACAGCCTGAGGGATTGTCCTATCCATTCCCATTCATGGCCATTGGTCCTTATCTCCCACTAAGGTTTGTCTCTTCCTGGACCCCTTGGGCCTCCTGGATTCCTTCTAGAAGTGTGTGCTCCCTAGGACCTCCTTCTATTTCCTCTCTTACCAAGGAAACAGTGGTTCACACAACACTAACATCTGATCTTTGAGGGTACACAGGACTCTGATTAGACTCATTTCATCTCAGAGGAAATCTAGGCTCTGAGTTGTGTCCTAAAGTATCCTGATAACCCTTACCTCAGGAATAGCCTTGGGGAGAGGTATAGGAAATATATAATATTAGGAGCTCAAGGAGATCTTGCACCAGGAAGTCTCTCCTTATATTTGACCCACAAGTTAAGACTCCTCCCCCATGTGATTCCTTCCTCACCTATAAAAATGGAGGATGGTGACCTTCCCAGAGATATAGTAAAAGAAAGTAGGTACTAGAAAATGATGAGGTGAATTTTCTGTCCCATGGGTCCTCAACCTTCACAGCCTGACTTCTGTCACTGTACCCAGCTCCTACTGACTCCAAGCAGCCCACGTGTCATAATCCCATAAACTGGAGGTCACAACCTCAAAATAAGTCTCATATAGGAAAAAGGTAATAGTGGGAACTGTTGCTGCTGCCCAAAGGATGGAAACCTGGAGAATGTGGGCTATGAATATCTGGTCCCCCCACCTCCCACTTCCATATTCTGAGCTCTAAAGAAAGGAATACACTCTCTCAGGGAACACAGACTGAGGATTGCCTATTCTGAATCTCAGGGGGGAATGAATTTCCCTGAAGTCCCTGGGATCATTCTGGGGTTCAGCTGATTATGACAGGGTCCAAATGGTGGCTCCCAGAACTTTGTTTCCCAGGCTTCTGGAGAAGGAAATGTCAGAAGTCAAGAGTCAGGGAGTCAAAGGCAAAACTCATCTTGAGGCAACTTATTCCCTTCTCTTCATTTCCTTTTCCCATCCACAGAAAGGACATCACAGGGACAGAAAGAATAATAAGCAAGAGAGGAGACTCATAAAATAAAGAAGAGTCTAAGGGATCAGAGGGGTTGAAGGGAGAGAAGACTCTGAAATGCCTAGAGGAAGAGGCATGAGATTGTAACATTAGGGTAGAGGGAGATGAAGGGTCAAGGAGGAGACTGAGAAAAAAGAAGCTGAGTATGAATGGGGACTGGGGAGGACAGATAGATGGAAATATGAGAGAGCAAATAATAGACAAGGATGAATGGGATAATTTCATGGGATGGGAGGAACATCAAAAGATCAAGAGCACAGTGGTGAAGAGGATGTTGATAGCCACAGTCTTCATCAATAGCAGCCTCAAGCCTAGCAGTCCCAGGATCACCTGGTTCCCTTGCTCAGGTCCTGGTTCCCCTGTTAAAAGAGAAAAAGGTCAAGGTCAGGGGAGAAAGGTATCTTGGCTTAATTAGGAATCAGTGATGAGACCTTACAGTCTGAGTAAAATAAGCCCACATTATGAATTGCCTCTAGAGAAGGAGGTATTTCACACATGCTGGGTATTCATATACACTTTGCTGCAGCATGGCATACCACAGCATGCTTCAAGTGTTGTTTTATCATATGCACCCTTAGTTTGAAGCTATCAAATACACTGAACCAAGAGACATCCCAGAATCTGAATCTAAGGGAAATCATACCCTCCACAAATGCTTATCTCAGTCATTAAGATATCACATACTCTGAGCAATGGGTTATCACACACACTTTGGCCACTTGGTCATTCCTGGTTATTGTGTCATGGGCCATCGCAAGCACTGAACATGAGTTACTTCACCCTTCTCCCAGGTGATCACACATTCCAATTCCTGAGTTATTACACGCTCTGAGCTTGGCACTATCACAGACTCTAAAATTTACCTTATTCTCCTTCTCAGACCCTAGGAAGCTACGGCAGGTTCTGAACCCTGGCTTTCCTTTGTCTTTGTTATTAAAATGTGTACCAGGGGGGGTTGGAGCCAAGATGGTGGAGTAGAAAGATTCACATATGCTTGCTCCGAACCCACAGCCCATGGAATTCCTGTAAAAAGAATTCCCAACAAATTCTGGAACAGTGGAAGCCACGCAGCAACGGAGTGAAGGAGATTTCCATTCCAGAGAGGGCTGAAAATCCGATCCCAAAGGTCCATCGCACCCTGGACAGGAGCAGAGCTTAACCCTTCCATGGCCGCATGGCCCCAAGAAGAGCAGATCCGAGTAGGCTTCAGAGGTGGAATCTCCGGCGGCCAAGAAGGTCCCTCCACCCACAGGCACACAGGTCAGTGAGAGAGACTGTTTGGTGGGCCGAGATGGGAGCAGTGTGTCTCCATAACTCAGGCCCCCTCGGGAGGTAGCAGCAGAGGCAGCATTAGAGAGGGACTCCCAGAGCAGGCAGGACCTCAGATCCATCACTGAAGGTCTCCTCATAAACCTCCTGAGTGAACTGAGCCTGGGAGGTGGCCCTGCCCCCACCTGAGAACCTGAATTTAATCTTTCCCTGAATAGCAGCCAGCCCGCTGCTGAAAGCCCTGAGGCTGGGGAGCAGCATTTGAATCTGAGACCCCAAGCACTAGCTGGATCTAAGCAGGGGTGGAAAGAAATCTCAGAAGTCAAGTAACTGGCTGGGAAAAATGCCCAGAAAAGGGAAAAAAAAATAAGACCATAGAAGGTTACTTTCTTGGTGAATAGATGTTTCCTACCTTCCTTTCTGAGGAGGAAGAACAATGCTTACTATCA
>JAQQSK010007293.1:0-14042 GCA_028658325.1 Potorous gilbertii
ATTTATAATTATATAATGTATAATTATAATATTTATACTTCTATAACATATAGTTATAACTATATATTAATTGATATATCAATTTTATATAAAAATATATAGTATTTAATCTATATTAAATACATAATAAAAATATATTAAATCAAACAATTGTTAGAACAAGATGCAAATCCAGATCACTCACTTCTAACACAGATTCCTGTGCTCTTCATAAGAAATTGACCCTCTTTTGACTTTGTCTATTTCTAACTACAGGTCTGACAATCTTTGGAATCATCCATGTTTACAACATTGGAGGTATTCTTGACAAGTCATTTCCAGCTCTGATCACTTATCGAAATTTTGTTCCTACTGATGCAACACTCTCACACTTGTCTCCTTCTTTCTATTCATGGACATTGTGATGGTTTGTACCCTCATTTCCTCATATTGACTATTTCAATAGCCTTCCAAAATGTTTCCCTGTCTAAAGTCTTACTACATTTTAACCCCCTTCACTACAGAACTTGGTACAATGCATGGCAAGTAAAAGATACTTAATAAATGCTAGCTGAGTTAACATACCTTGTAGCTGAACAAAACTGACCTCATTTTTTACTCACAATATTCCATCTATTACCTCCATGACTTTACATACTCTTTACAATCACTGAAATGTGCTTACTTCTCACTTATGCATATCTTAAAACTTTTCAAAAGTCTCCCTCAAAATTTACCACAAGTATGACATTTAACATGGAGATTTTACTTCTATCCCCAGATAAGAATACATTTCCTCTAAATTTATTCTGTACTTATTTCTTTTATATTTTTTATTTCTTCATTATATATACTTACATACTGTCTCCCCTATTAGAATATAAGTAAATTGAAACTGAGGTGTAATTCCAGTGCCTATTATATAATAAGGTAATTAATAAATACGTATTAGTTGATCCAGTGCTTATACAATACCATATCTCATCTACAACACTGAATCCAACTTCTTCATTTTACAGAGGATAAAAAATAGGTACCAATCTCATGGAGTACCTTCACCAGTTTAACACAAATAGCAGATAATAAATACACTCCCAATTCCAAAGCAAAGGCTCTATTACATCCTTCTTTCTGAATTATTATGATAGCTGCCTAACTGGGACTGCTACCTTTAGTTCTCCTTCGATCCATGTTATACCTAGATGCCTCAGTAATTTTCTTAATGCTCTGTTTAGTTCACTGCTGGAGGCCATTCTGTAGTCCTCTAAGGCTCTGAACATTCTGTGTGTATTAGTGTAACACCTGGTTGTCCATCTGTTATGCCTCAAGATATATGTGCATGTATATGATATAAATGAATATGTAATACATCTGTATATATATCTATATGTACATATATATGTAGTTACACACATTCATATGCATCACATACATATATGTATATTTCGTTTTGCAAAGATACTTGCTAATTTGTGATATCAACATAAAAGACACTTTTAAAAAATATTTTATCAGCGTGGCAACTAGAATTGGACTACTCACAGGTGTTTTAACAAAATACTTATCATTATGACAACCTAACAAATGAACCACCTTTAAATCTATCCCTCGGCCTCTATGGATCCAATGAATATGTGTTTTTAATCACAAAATTTCAGTCATGCACTTGGAAAAGTAATTTAAATATAAAGAACTGGCTATTTTTCTTTAACATAATAGGATCACTGATCTAAAGGGAACAGCAGAAAGCCTCTAGTCTAACCCCTCTCATTTTACATATGAGGGAACAGGCTGTGGGAGATTCAGTGACATGATCAAGATCACACAATCAGTACATGTCAGAGGTAGAATTTGAAGACAATTTCTCAAACTCTACCGATTGAAATCTTTCCAGAAGAGCCAGTTGATTTTTGTTGGTTTTGTTTTTTCCTCACTGTCTCTATTTCAGTTAGATGCAATATAAAACAATGCTGTGTATAAGTCTTTTTAGTCCCTAAGACAGTGTTATAATTCTATAAATGAATGTGATATTTTGAGTTGGTCTTCCTCATTCCCTCTGCTACATATGTTTACAGATTTAAATATTTTCACCAAACACACTGGTTTAGAGAATATTGTATGACAATAGAATTCTGAAGAGAATGTTTTCATTTCTAATACAATACGGATTTTAAAAAAATATCACAAATATTTTAGATGACAAATTTTATTTATGAAGTTATAACCAAAGACAATTGCCTAAACAATAAAATACAGTACAAACCCTAAGTTATTCATTCTTTTCACAAGGCAATTTGTCTTCCCATGATGAATCAAATTTTTATAGTACTTTAAACTTTATAAGCCTCACTACCAGATTGGTCATGGGGAGATGAATTGTTTGGGCCATAGCAATTCTGTGTCAGCGGGGGTGGGAGTGGGGAGAGTTTTAATGTCAAGGAATCACAGAAATCAATCAAGACACATATATAAAGCAGATGTTCTGTGCCAGGCACTGTGCTAAATGCTAGAAATAAAAAAATAAGCAAAGATAGTTCCTTTTCTTAAAAAGCATAGAATCTAATAGAGGAGTAAATATGCAAACAAATCTATACAAAGCAAGATATAGAAAGGATAAAATGAAATAATTTATAGAGGGAAGGCACTAGAGTTAACAGAGGTTGGGAAAGGCTTTCAGTAAATGATGGGATTTTTATTGGGGCTTAAAGGAAAGGGAGGAGGTTAGCAGGCAGAGTGGAGGAAGAAGAGTGTTGTAGACATGGGGGAAAGCCAGGGGAATTGACCATAGCTGAGAGGTAGACTGCCTTGCTCATAGAATAGAAAGGAGACCTGTGTCACTGGATCACAGTATAATGTTGAGGAATAAAGTGCAATAAGGCCAGAAACATAGGGATGGGAGCTAGGTTATGAGGGGCTTTGAATATCAGACTGCAGTTTTTGTTTGCTCCTGAAGTCAATAGGGAGACACTGAAATTTATTGATTACAAGAGTGACAAGATCATACCTGCACTTTAGGAAAGCAATATTAGTGAGTCAATGGAAGATTTATTACAGCAGGAGCATGCTTGACCTTTGTATTAATGAAGAGTTAAAAAAAACTTTCATAGAAAACTTTTCCCACAACAACATTTTGAAGTATTTAGTGTACATATTATATTTCATAGGTGAAGAAAGAGAGACTTAGAGAGGCTGTTACCTGCCCGTAGTCACAGTTGGTAATTGTCCTTACGATAGCACCGTGAGGTGAGGTAGATATTGCTATTATCCTCATTCTACATTTGTGGAAGCTGAGGCAGACAGCAGGTTAAGTGACTGGCCTGGTGTCACAACTAATGATTACCTAAAGCTAGATTGAACTCAAGTCTCACTGACTCCAGGTCTAAAACCATACAACTAGAACAATGAAAACTTTTTATTCCTTTCCTACCACAGAGTGAATGAGAATAACTAGTTAAAGAAAATGATTAGTAGAAGTTTAGAGTTTGTAGGTTATTTTATTAGCAAGTCTGTCCCTTTGAAAAGGAATTATATAGAAAAATTAACTTCTAAAATGATTTCCTTATTCATTCTGAAGTGTACATTTGATATTGAAACTATTCTGTGTTATTTTTTAATACTCATACAGGAAATAATGCAGATATTAAACATAAGATATGTCATACTGAAAGGCAGAATGTTTTGCAGATTGCTATTTCAGGCTACTTGGAGTCTTAGCTTACACACAAGTGCCCCCTTGAGGAGATGCGATTGATTATACCTCAAAAATATTAACTGAAATGTTAAGTGCACATTTAATATCATGGAAAAGTATGTTAACACAGAAGGGAAACTAAGGTGAATTAACCCGACCAAAGTGGGGATAGTGAACTGGAGGGGCAGATGAAGATCTCAGGTACTTTATACCAGGTTCAGCATCCTTTTCACAGAATTCTTATTAAGTTTCTGTTGAACTTCATGGTCCATCTCAACTGATTTTGCTAAAATGAAGGTTTTTCTTTTGGACTTTAAATAAATAGTCCTCACTTGGGGCATTACAAAATTTAATCTATAAATTGTAGCTTCATCTGTGATCAATAAATAAAAATCCAAGCTCACCTAGACCAAAACTTTTTTAAGCTATTTAAAGAATTATAATTAGAAAATGCAATGCAATTTTTTATTTTGAAAGTCAGTTATTGAGTGATTGCATTATTAATTTAAGGTACATTTATTAAATGTTTATTATGTTCTGACATCTGTGAAAAATTTCATATTTTGGTGGAGAAGAAGGGCAAACAACTATGGACATGAAAGTTATATCTGTAATTCAAAATGAGGAACCTGCAGCTTTGAGGCCACATATGTACCTGAATTCAGTCAAAGAGCAACAATTGAGGACCTAGAGGATCACATGTGACTTCAAGGCTTCAGGTTTCTCACCTCTGATATACGTATTTGCCTCTCCATATATAAATATATATGTAGATACAAAGAGAGAGATGGAGAGAAAGACAAAGCTACTGTCCACAGAAAAGGGATAGCTACTAAAAGAACCAAGAGTCAAGGAATGGGGTTGTGTGAAAGGAATAACAAGAAGGTATATGTCCTTGGATTTTCATGTAGAAAGGAGTTTAGTATAAGAAGACAAAAAAGACAGGAATTGGCAAATTTGTAAAGGACCTGAAATATTAAACAAGCAAATAGAGCATTTTATATTTTATTCTGCAAGTAATAGGGAGAAAGTGGAATTGTGTTTGGAGGAGGATGTGGGAGAGAGAGAAAGAGAGATACAGAGAGAGAGAGACAGAGAGAGACAAGGAGAGAAAGAAAGAGACAGAGAGAGAGACAAAGAGAGAGAGAGATACAGACAGAGAGAGACAAAGAGAGAGAGATAAAGATACAGACAGAGAGAGAGAGAGAGGGCATTAGTCAGATTTGCTTTCAGAAGATCATTTTGGGAAATATTTTCTGACTCATTAATTTTGCATAGATGATTTGAGTTAATTTTCTTGGACCTTAAAAGGGGCTCTCAGAGGCTTGATTTCCTCATAATGACTGTAATGAACATCACTATGTATTCTAGTTATTTTATTGACTCCAATTCTTCACTGCAGAATAGACCCCAGGATTAATGCAGCTTCATTAATGTTAATTTATGGTAAGCATATGATTGGGGAAAGGAGGATCAGTAAATAAGTAATATATTTTGAGGGAGTGTTCTGAAAGAACATGGAAGCAGGTTGAATAAAGGAATGACTATCACAATTAGTCATATGACATTGAGAAAAGATTCTTTATTAAATTTTGAGTCCCCATCACTAGAGTTCAGGAAGAGGATAGATTGACACCTATGATGGTAATTCCTACATTTGAAGAGAAGTTAGAGGAGATGCCCTTGAAAAGTCCCTTTCACCCTAAAAATTCTGAAAGGTTGATGGCTACTTATAATGTTTGAAAGAACTATCTGCATGTGAAAAAACAAATATATGAATAATATTTGTTTTCTATGTTTAATAAATTGCTTGGAGAGAAAAGTAGATAATAAAACTATAAAAGAGCACATACCTTTTTATAATTGGCAAAATCACATGTTATTAAGGACATACTGCATTTTAAATACTGTGTCAAACTTGAGATACAATGCAAAAAAAATCAGTCTCTGTCCTCAAGAAGCTCTTATTATAATTATGACAATTTTTCTTCCCAGTCTACAGGGAGATAAAATGTCTGGAAGTATTTGGAATGAGAATAAAACAGAATTCCTAAGGTGAGAGAGAGAGAGAGAGAGAGAGAGAAAGAGAGAGAGAGAGAGAGAGAGAGAGAGAGAGAGAGAGAGAGAGAGAGACAGAGAGAGAGAGACAGAGAGACAGACAGACACAGAGGCACAGAAACACATATACAGAGAAAGAGACAGCAGGGACAGAGAACTTATACTCTAAATTTCACTACATACACACAAATTTTTCAACTATGTTGTTTGTATCCTAGATTTTCTCATGTTTTAGCAAAGTAAGTAGTTATTGCATTTGAATCAGCTTGCTCAATGGGATGCAAATGGTGATTATAGAAAATAGTAAAGGGATGTGAAGGAGCATCAGCCATCAAAAATGTAGTATTTTATTTGTGGTTCTGGTGGCAGTTGTATTGAAGACATACTTTTGGTGGATATTCAGTCAAATATATCAGCTACAAAAGTTTAGTTAATCTAATATTTCCACTAGATGTAATGTACAAAGCTATATATTAATAGATCATGAAGTTATACTAGGTTACACTTGATAAGTTAATATTGATAATATCAGGTAAGTCTATATTAGTGAAGAATTGTTCTCCATGTGGAAAGTGATATGGTAACTTCAAAAAATTGTAAATTTCACTTTTCTTTTAGAAGACTGATAGTGGTGAGTCCTTCTTATAACCTATTTTTTAAATTGTCAGACATTTACTTTCTTCCATCCCACCTTGTTAGGGTACTCAGGCCCAAGCCCTCAGACAAACAGGCCTTATCTGACCAGCAGTGGAGCGAACTGGAAGCAATGATTGAGGCAGGAGATGAGATGGTGAACAACTCCACTTATTGTAACAGCAAGCAGTGCTTTTATCTCTTTCCTTACACTAGAGCCCTTACTGAACCTATCAGCTAATAGTTTGCCCTAATAAGGAAATCCCTGGACTTTGTACCAGAACTGCCATGTATGCCTTGGTTAGCAAAAACATCTGAGGTAATCATTGTTCTCCCAAATTCCAGGAAATAGCCTTGAGGAAACAGGGGCAGAACCCTTCCTCCCATTGCCATCTTGTTCATGCCTTACCAGTCTCCCCTCAGTTTACCTGAGCCGTGACGAGTGAATGCTGTCCAAGAGGCTGGGGGTTGGCAATTCCCTTACACCACCTTGTCTTGCCCTAAATTTACAAAGGGAAAGAAAACCCCTATCCCAGTGTTCTGAGACTTCATGCAATCATCACAATGCCCTTCGCAAATAAAAACATCAAGAGGACATTATCACTTGGTGGAAATCCTGACCCAATTTATACTCTGTGCTGGACATCTTCTCTGACAATGGAGAATTGGCAAAAATCATGTTTTCCTTATTATCAGTACTCAGGGATGTTAGTATAATTATCTCTGTCATTATTGTAATCAAGCAATATTTTAGAGAAAGCAATTAATGAGAGATTTTTTTCATGAAAGAAACTACATTTTGTTCTATTGGTGGATTTTTTTTAATATCACAAACAGAAAATTGAAAGGGAAAAGGGATGATATGTTTTGCATTATTTAGTTAATAGTGATGTAATGTATGATGTGATAGGGAAAATAATTGTCAATAACTTGCCTTTTTCTCTTGTCATGTGTCCAACAAGATGTCCTGAATACTTCCTTGTATCCTTCTCATATATATTGACTAATTCAGGAGGAGTGGGATATCTATGGCCTTGAGGTCACATGTAGCACTCTAGGTCTTCAAGTGCAGTCCTTTGACTGAATCCAAACATCACACAACAAATCCCCTTAAAAATAAAATTTTAAAAATAAATAAAATAACAAATAAAAAGATTTCTTCTGTGAAGTCTGGATTCAGTCAAAGGGCGGTACTTGAGGACCTAAAGGGCCACATGTGGTCTCTAGATCACAGGTTCCCCATCCTGGCTAGCTATTTAAGTCCTTTCAATGTCCATTTTTAGTGACAGTATTCCTTGCAATATTTTCTAATTTTTTTTCTTCTCTTTCCATATATTAGATTTCTGAGAAGTGATGCCTCTAAGCCCTTAAATTTTATTGCTTTCAATACATACTTTCTCTGCATTTATTTGCTCTGGTACAGCTGTTCTTTCTATATTTGAATTGTAGTCCCATTTTTTGCTTCCTTGTTCAGCATATCATTGCTGAGGAAATGAAATTGTCATAGAAATTTGAATTTTTTTCATTTTCTCTCCATCTGTTGACCTTCCATTTTCATCTTTAAATCATTTTGGGAAATTATCTGATTTGGGTGTGTTTGTAGGGGGAAGGGCTTGAACAGGGACTAATACCAAGATTTCTGCAAACTAATCTTTCCTTTTATTCCATGTTTTGGTGTTTTTTTTTTTGGTTTTGTATTATAAGCAAATGTTGCTTCTAATCTTCCAGCATTCTTCTCAGAAAGGTTTTGAAAATCAGTTTATATTCTATACCATTATTTCCCTTAACTTCTGTGTCTGTTTCACTTAGCAAGCAAAAAAAAATGCTGGTTGAATTGGTTGGCTAAGACAGTTAACAGGCATTTTTTTTTTGCCTTTCTCATTGCAGTGATTCCATTACATGCGTTAAGCTTCTGTGGGAAGTAGTGATAGACTGCACTGAGATTTGTCACTTCTTCAATACCTCATTTTTACTGCAAGGTGATCATTATATAGACCAAATTGGGTTGGAGGTTTTTTAAATGCATGTCATATCTTCACCTCTTTGTCCTCTTACAAAATGGCATTGATTTTGATCTTTAACAAATAAGTGTTATAACCAAGTAGAGAT
Organism: Potorous gilbertii; assembly: GCA_028658325.1. Classification (NCBI taxonomy): domain Eukaryota; kingdom Metazoa; phylum Chordata; class Mammalia; order Diprotodontia; family Potoroidae; genus Potorous; species Potorous gilbertii. The sequence continues at coordinate 8,471 of JAQQSK010007293.1, forward strand.
CACTGATTAAGAAATAAACCCTCATGAATATTTGATTTCTTCCTGTTTATTAAAATATAATCAGTTTCCTTTCTTGATTAAGCACTATGTATAGAGTCTTTTTGCAATCTCCATGAACCTTTCATGAATGTACAGGTGTAATGGTTGTCTGTGGGGCCATCTCCAAATCTTGATCTCTATCTTATCACTGGTCCCAGATGAAAGGAAAAACAACAACAGCAACAACAATGTTTCTCTATAGACTATGTCTTTTGACTTTGCCATTTCTTAATTCCAAGGCATAGGTATCTTCCAATATACATTTTTCCCATTGTGACCTGTAGCCCTGCCTTTCTAATGAACTAAAGGCATTATAGTCAATGTTCGTTGAATTTGAAGATCTTTCTCAAATTCTTCATATAATGTTTCTACCAAATCATCCTTTCCAATCTCTGTTGATATGTCAATAACGATCTTTATAAGGATCTTTCTGCATTGCACTTGTAATATGATAATTAAGGAAAATTAAGGAATCCCCCTAAATGATATTTCTCATTGCCTTTGGGCAAGATGCTCATCCCTTTATTTTTATCTCCCAAAAGAAACTATAACCATTCCATTGAGTAACACCTGAATTTTTTCTCTGGGGAAAGCCTAAGGATAAGCCTTTCCATTGTTAATTAATCAGGTCCTTAGACATGAGACATAGTCCATTGTTAGAACTGTCTTCTGTTCCTTTTGCAGAAAAGTAAAATATGTTATATCTTGTGCTATTCTAGTTCTTAGCTTTTGGGACCCTAGGTTCATCTACATGCCAAAATGAAGTATTCAAGTAGAACTTTGTGGAGGCTTCCTAGGAAAAAAAGGTATAACAATATTATCATCTCTAATACTGAACCAGCTACTTTGTTGCTAAGTGATCTAGGGTAAGTCATTTCACTTCTCTGTATCTCACTTTCATTCTCTGTAACATTGGAATAATTTTTTCACTGCTTATTTTACGGTATTTTGAGAGAAGTAATTCAGAAACCTTAAAGAGATATAGAAATATATTATCTCTACTGCTATTTTTGATGATTAATGTAGATTATTGGTGAGTTATTCAATACAGTTATTTCACTATCTTCTTACTAAACAATAGTGTTTTATCATAGGTGGTGAGTTAAAAAGGGAGGGTTACAAAGGCATCCCTAAATCCAGTGTACTCCACAAATCTAGCATCCCTGTAGTGGTACTTCAATATTTCTCTTTCAATATTCTCTAAAGTCAATAATCTAAAGGCAAATAATATATCCATGATTAATCTGCCTTTGCAATTCAGCTTCAGGCTTGCTATCCACATTATTCTGCCTAATGTGGATGCTAAGATACAGGGTCTTATATTCTGCATCAGGTATTGTTGAATGAATAATTGTACTGCTCTCTTTAGGTATTTAATGCTTGATTGAGAGCAGCTGTCAGTATCAGTCTCTTTGATTTCTTGCTAGTAGTGCAAATCAAAAGAAAAGATGACTTGCCTTTAAAGCACTGCTTAGTTTGTTATGATCTCCCAGATGATAAATTTGTATCTCTGATACCTAACCAATGATATTAGCAATTAAGACAACCAATGACAGAGTAAATCTCCATTTTGAAAATAGATTTGAATCCATTAGTCTGAAAGCCAGTAACTTGAAAGATTATTTGGACAGGGTAAACAGGGACAGAGAAATAAAAAAGAAGAGTTAAGGAGTGAAGAATTAACCTAGAGTATGTATATAGAAGAGAGGAAATATGCCTTAGGGCTTCATGAAATCACACCATTGCTCAAGTACTGAATACTTTTGAGGAGTGAGGCTGTAGGAGGGATAGGGGTCAGATATTCATTTACAAAAGAGAGGAAATGTATCCAGTGAGGAGATCACAGTTACTAAAAGGTATGACCAGATGAGAAGGATATTAACAGGCGTGTAGTTAGGATGGAAAAGAAGTGATAATTACATCAGCCACCTCAACATTTTGGTACTTTGGTAATTTAGGGTAAAAATATTATTACTTCACCCTAGTTATGCACTGCACTAAGGGTAAAAAGCATGATAGTGAATGAATAATGTTATAGTACACTTCCAAGTTTCTGAAATCTCACAAAAATGATATCAGGTGCTGTATAACAGATTTTCAAAGTACATTTTGTCAAAAGATGCATCTTGAATTATGAACAGGGAACACTCCTTCCTATCTGGCATTTGGGGCCTTTGTCTCTCTGCCAATAAAACGCTCAAGTTATACCTTTATCTTTTCAACAAAATGTTGTCAGCACAATTTCCCTGGAATTGTATTTTATTTGCATTTCTTCTCTGTATCCAGATCTCTGTTTGCACATAGCACACAAGTACTTCAGTGTGTCACATTCATTTACTTCTGTCTATAAGCTAAGTATAGGCAGATCATTGCACACATGGAAATATTTTGTAGAGCCCAGTCCACAAGTAAATATACCACTGAATGGCCAAATGAATCTAGTTGCTAAGTGTACGCTAAATTACTTGGAAATGTTGCCTTTTATTTTCATTGAAGGTGTGGTTTTGTATAAACTTATATTTGATAAAAAGTACATTAAAAATAATATGACCTCTTTTCCTCCCAAAAGAAATGCCATATGCTAGCTTTTGTTAATGATTGCTTATATTTTGTGAGATAAAATTAATTACAAATTGCACCTAAGAAAGGGAAGACATAACATGTAAAAATGCCATAATGATTGAAATAGGGTTAAGATAGAATTGCTGTCTTGAAAATCCCCATATGTACTGAAAGAGAAAACATGGTAGTTTGGAAAGAAGACTGGCTGTCATGGTATTTCTAACTCTGTTCCATTGCTCCCAGACACTGCTATTCACTAGAATGTCTTATGATACTGGCAACAAGAGTAGTGTGCTCAGTGGCATTAATAGTCTACATCACTTTCCTTCCCTCCTTCTATTCTTCCTTCTTTCTTTCTCCAATTTTACCATCAAAAATATATTAATAATGCCAACTTTTTTCTCATTTATTATTGAACTGTGCCAATTTGGAGATAGGAAAGGAAGACAGGAGATAGGAGTTTCTTTCCTGTATCATAACCATTTTATAAAACAAGATAGGCAATCTTCTCTTTTATATGTATGTAACCCTACATTTTATTGAGTTTAACAAGAGAAAACACATTATATGAGGATCACAGTTGCAATGCCTCTGTGAGTATTTAACAAATTCATTTCCCTTGCAATCTATTAGTGGCCAATCCTGACTCTAATTAGAAAGACAATATACTGAATAATAATCTCTCAGGGTAAAGTACTATAATAACATGTGATATTTATGTAGCACTTTCTCAACATTATTTTTTTATTTGAGATCTTTGACAAACTTCTAAGGCTGTAACAAGAACTTTATGTGTCCCATTTTATAGACAAACACTAAGAGAAATGAAATGATTTGCCTGGGTCACAGATCTAATAAGTATCATTTGGACCTATTACTTTGTGACTGCTCAAGTCCGGGTCTGGATCCAACATAATTTTCTGCCTTAATGGATTTATATGCTATCTTTCATGACTTGTTCAAATTGGCACAATGACAATGACTTTGGACTTTATAAAAAGGAAACTAACTGCTTGGGCTCATTTTAAAGCATTATTGAATTTTAATATAGCTAAGTAATTATGCCAGAATCTTACCATAGCTAAGTAAATATACAGAAAAATTCCATAATTTGGACTTTCTTAATCCATGGTTTTAAATATTCTTTGTGTCCAGGAAGGACAAACAAAATTATTCTCTGTTTTGTACACACAAGCATCTCCAAAGGGAGAAGCAATTCATAGTAGAAAACAATTTACTGATCTGAAAGTATTTCTCTTTGTGTGTTTTATATGGCTGCCTTAAAATGTATATTACTGGATCGTGAATATTCTTTTAATTTTTTCTGGTATTAAAATTGGGTCATATGGTTTTAAAAGGATAATTATTTTATTTTTTGCTGGTTTTTTGGAATGAAAATTCAATAATTGAAAGATTCATGAGAGATCTAGTTAAACCTGCAAAAGCTGAGTTTCAAAGCACGAAACTAGAAATTTGTCAGATTCCTGTAACAATTTTCTCCTTCAGTGAGCTGCCATATTGTGACTATAACATTATAGTCCATGATGGAAATAGAAATGTCACCAAACCCTTACAGAAAATAAATACCAAAAATGGGAAGAACAACTATGCTAAAACAAGTATAAATTGTGCAGGTCTGTGCTGGAGGGTTGACTTTGCAAGATATCTGAAAGGGAGAGGAGGATACCAAATGTGTGGGGGAATGAATATCTTCTTAACCAAAACAGTGAGGCTGCCCCATCTGCTTACTTTCCCATCCATACAAAATCTTCATGAGAATACTCTCCCCTTGTATCACAGGCATAATTGTTGAAGATACGAAGAAAGGATGATTTTGGTAAATAATATACAAAGCCAGATGAAATTTTTATAGTTGTATAATTAATGAAAAGAATATGAGAGATCCCACAGATGGGATCCATAAGAGGAGACACCTATGTTAAGACACATGTTGATGAGAGTATAGATATATTAAAGTATGTGCATCCTCTACTAGAACATATTCCATCACAATGCCTTTATGGTTTAGTAGTGGTCTTTGACTGCGGTCATTCCTAGACAGTCTGGTGGTGGGTGTTTTCAATTTAATGAGGCTGATCCTTGGATGACAGAGTATCAGTCACCTGATCCATATTTTAAGCTTTTCTAGCTTTGAAGGACCTCACAGGAAGTTCTATTGATGAACATACCCTTTGACAGGCCAGGTTCACTGCTTTGCCTTGATAGCCATCTAGCTTTCTTTGTAGTTCTTGAATACCAAGGGTTGATTAGAAATAAATTTCAGGGAATGTTTATACTTACTTAGTTCACCTACGAGTAGTATTGTATGGTAATATGGTGAGATATTTCATATGACATTGTAGTTTCAGTAATTGATTAGTCAACAAAGTGGTATATATAATTACAGGTGGCTCAGTGGACAGAGTGATGGGCCTGGAGTTAGGAAGACTTATATTTGTAAGTTCAAATTTGGAATCAGATACTCACTAGGTGTGTGCCTTAATAATTCACTTGCCTTAGTTACTTTTCTGTAAAATGAGCCAGAGAAGGAAATGGCAAACTAGTCCAATATGTTAGTGAAGAAAATCCCAAGTGGGGTCATGGAGAATAAAATGTGACTGAAAAATTACCAAACAACAACGATATACAATTATGAGTGAGAAATACATATGATGCTTATTTTCGAAAGCTTTTGAGTTCTTTCTCCCTGAGAAAAAAATACAATTAAATAGTGTGTTGTACTAGAAGTTCTTATTTTATCATTGTATTGCAAATATTCTGAAATAGCAAGGTAAGATTAAAATACACATGTAGAAAAAAACATACGGCAGATAATATTTGCTTTGGAACAGGAAAATCATGACATTTTTCTTTTTAATTACTCTGAGATTTTATTCTTGGTATATCAGACATTGTTCTATGGCCAGTTTCTGCCACACTGCTATCCAGTTTTCCCAGTAGTTTTTTTTTT
>JAQQSK010007294.1:0-14041 GCA_028658325.1 Potorous gilbertii
TACTGGTCTGGATACAGAGAGGGATTTTTGTGTCCAGAATCTTAGCAGATACCTCTCCACAGCCATCTGGCCTCCAGTTCCCAAATCAGCGCTGGGGGCTGATTTTCAGATAAGCTGGATGGGCAGGGCCACCATTCATCCATGTGAGACAAAGACCAGCTCAGCCAGGGCCTCCACCCAGGGCTGAGGTAAGATTCAGCTCTTCAATGCCCTCAGGGGTTTTTATGCTCCAATGATGGAGCTTTCCTACCAGTTGCTGTGCTGGCTCTGTGGCTGCTGCCTGCTGCTAGAGCTATAGGAAGGCCCTTCTCCCTTCCTGGCCCACTGATAAAACCCTGTCACTGACCTTTTTCCTCTGTGGGTGAAACTGGAGATTCCACCTCCAAGGTGTCATCTTCCCAGAGTCTTGTCCTGCCTGCGGCCAAGGCTGGACTGGGCTCTGCCCTCAGCTCCTGCATCTGGCGCAACCGATGTTTCCGTGGGCCTTTCAGGTCACTGTGGGCTGGAAATTTCCTCCACTCTGTTGTTCTCCACTTCTGCTGCTCCAAAATTTGTTGAGAGTCCCTCTCTACAGGTATTTTATGGGCTGTGGGGAGGACCCTGCGTAAGTGTGTCTTTCTAGTCTGCCATCTTTGCTCCACCCCCCAGATTTTATTAAATATTTGCTAAATCAAATTGTTGGCACTCAAAGCAACCCTAGACTACAGAATATTAAAACATGGAACACAGAATGTAGAGTCTGGAAGAGACCTTAGAAAATAGAGCATTAGAATACAGACTACTAGAACCAAAAGGGGATCTTAAAAATCCTCTAGTCTGCGACCCCCATTTTACAACCAAGGAAACAGATCCAGAGAAGAAGAGTGAACTGTCCAAGACAGTCAGCTAGTGAATGCCGGTAATAACTGAACCCCATGTCTCAACTCCTCTTTATGCTACATCATGCTTATCCAGTTCTTGAGAAGGTATAGGGTAATGGATACTATAACTTTGAGCCTGGTAGTGGTCAAGGTCTAGCCTTTAAGTCAGACACATAGTAGATACTTAATAAATACTTGTTGACAATAATGCTTGTTGCCTTAAAATCCTGACCCTGACTCTTCTAATATATGATCATGAATCAATCACTTAACTCCTTGGATAATCACTTAACTCCTCTGTGCCTTAGGCAATTCTCTAAGACTATGAATTAAGGATGAGCTGCCATTCTACATCAGTAGAAAGATGGGACCTTTCCAACCCACTGGGGGCATTACACAGCCTCCACTTTAAAGAATATTAATGAAGTCCACCCTCCCCCTCATATTTTTTGCTGTTTAATTTTTGTTATTGTATTTCCTTCTAGATAAATAAACATATATTTTTATGAAGAAGTAAAACAAAAACAAAGCTCTATAATGAATATACATTATCAAGAAAAACAAATTACACATTGCCCAAGTCTAAAAAGAATTGTTTCGTTCTGAATCTTGTATACACCTCGCCTCCATCAGGGTGTGGGTAGTACATGTAACATTGTTTCTCTGACTGGAATCATAGTTGCTCATCCTATAGATCAGAGTTCTTAAGTCTTTCAACGTTGTTTGTTTTTACAAGGTTGTTGTTACTTTATAATTTGTCTTTCTGGTTCTGCCCACCTCACTCTGCATCCAATCATACAAATTTTCGCTGGTTTCTTCAAATCTATTCCTTTTATAATTTCTTATGGCACAAGAGCATTTCATTACACTCACACAGGGTAGCTAGGTGGCACCATCGTTCCAGACCTGGAATGAGGAAGACTCAGCTTCCCAAGTTCAAATCTGGCCTCAGACACTTACTAGCTGTGAGACCCTGGGCAAGTCACTTCCACACTGTTTGCTTCAGTTTTCTCATCTATAAAATGAGCTGGTAAAGGAAACGGCAAACCACTCCAGTATCTTTGCCAAGAAAACCCAAATGGGATCATGAAGAGTCAGATACAACTGAAAAACAACTGAACTGAACACATATAGCATAATTTGTTCAGCCATTCCTCAACTGACAGGCACCCTCTTAATTTCTAGTTCTTTGCCACTAAAAGAAATTACTGCTATAAATATTTTTGTACATATACTTATTTTACAGAGGAGGAAACGGAGGCCCACAGAGGTTGAGTGGATTGCCCAAGGTCACATAACATTAAGTAGCAAAGCCATGATCCAACACCAGGTATCCAGACTCCAAAATGACTATCTCTCCTGTACCATGGTGCCTTGTAGGCAGAATATATATAGTCTGATGGACTGGCACAGTGCTTAAAAATGTAATGAAAATAGCTGTTGTAGGCTAGAAGATTGAGATAAAGACAACTAGATCACATAATGGATAAGAATAACAATAGCAGTTAGCATTACATAGCACATTAAGGTTGGCAAAACACTTTACCTACATCATCTCATAACAACCTATGTAAAATGAGAAAGGGCTGGCCAGACCCAAATGATCAGTGAGGTATGGTATAGAGCAGTGATGTCAGATTCAAACTTTATAATGACTCAGAAAACCAGAAACAAACACTCCCTATGTTGCATTATATTTTTATTCATTTTGTTTAAAATTTCCCAATTACATTTTAATCTGATTAGGGCTGCTCTCTATTCAGGAGTATAACACCTCTGGAGAACATAGAGAATTTGGAGTCACCAATGTGGGTTCAAATTCTACTTCTGGTGCTGGATTTTGAGGCTTTTGACAAGTCATTTCCACTTTCTGTCACACAGTGTCCTCATCTCAAAAACAGAGGTTTGAGCTAGAGAATAATGGCCAGCATTCTTATGGCACTTTAAGGTTTGACACATATCTATCTATCTATCTATATACACACACACATATATGTACATATATGCACATGTGCACACACGAATAAATATGGATATGCACATGTATATACCCATATATTTGTGTGCATACATACATATTTCTATATACATATATGTACAATTTCATTTGATTCTTGAGACAATGCTATGAGATAGGTGCTATTCGTATCCCCATTTTACTGATCAGGAAACTGAGACTGAGCATCATTAAGTGCTTTGCCCAGTGTCATGTACCTAGTAATTGTCTGAGGCATCTTTTGATTTAGGTCTATCCTGGATCCAAGTCCAGAGGTCTATGCATTATGCCACCATATGCCACCTAAGGTCCCTTCCAGTTCAAAATGGATGGTCCTGTAACCAGTAAAGTCCCTTTCAGCTCTAAATGCTACAGTTTCAGGGCATGACTGTCCTCAAAGTGTGGTTAATCAGCAATTGGAGCTTTGAGGAGTCAAGTCAATAAGCATTTATTAAACTCCTGTTGTGTTCAGTTGAACTGACCCCATTTGGGCTTTTCTTGACAATAACACTTGAGTGGTTTGCATTTTCCTTCTCCAGTTCATTCTAAGAGGAGGAAACTGAGACAAACAGGTTAAGTGACTTGCCCAGGATCATACAGTTATAAGTGTCTGAGGCTGGATTTTGAACCCAGGCAACATGAGTCTTCCTGACTCCAGGCCCAGCACTCTATTCACCACACCACACAGCTGCCATACCTGAGAATACAAAGTTAAAAACAAACAAAACTAGTCCCTGTTCACTAGGAGTTCATGGTCTCCTGGGAGAGACAACATGCAAACAACTGTGTACCAACAAGCTACACACAGGACAAATTCAAGATAATTAGTGGAAAGCACTAAGATTAAGTAAGACTGGGAAAGTCTTCTTGTAGAATGTGAGACTTTAGCGGCAACCTGAAGGAAGCCAGGGGAGACAAGAGGCAGAAATGAGGAGGAAGAGAGTTCCAGGCATGGAAGACAGTCAGAAAAAATGCCCTGAGTTAGGAGATAGGATAAGAATGGTGGAAGCTGCTTGAGAGGCTGATGTTAAACAGACACACACTCTGGCAAGAAACTTGCCGGCTCTAGAACTCTCCATCCCAGGTCTAGATACAGCCTGCATGTATTTTGCACCTAGTAATGAGGATGTCATAGTCCTAAAATGGTGTAGGATGGGAGAAACAAGGATGGATTTGGAGATCTAGATTTGAATCTCAGTTTTTCCACTTAATATTTCTATGACCTGGTAGGTATGTCTTGTAAATCACTCAGTCTCAATTTCCATTTGTAAAATGGGGGAAATAATACTTATACTAACTGACTCACAAGATTATCATAAGGAAGCACTTTGTAAAAACTAGACCACCACTGATAAAATGTGATCTTGGTTAAGTCACTCCCCTCCTCTGAGCCTCAGTTTCCACAACTGTAAAATGAGGTCTGATAACGTCTCTAAAATCTCTTCTAGGCTTGTACTCTCTAGGGAGAGCCTGTAGCCATTTACCTCCTGAAGACAATCCTGGACCCCACACACCCCAAGGAAAAACTGAGTTGCTTCCTAGGAACCCCTCCGGCCACAGGTCCCCTCAGCTTTCCGGGCAAAAGGTGTTTCCTTTTGAGAAGTCCATGTTAAATGAAGCCCCACTGTATCCCTGGTTCAGTCCTACCCCTGAGCCCCCAGTTTACCACATGGTACATTTCACTCTCTCCTAGTATGTGGTTTTCATCCCCTGTAGGGCCAGCGAGGGATACTAATAAGCCGGCTTTTTACCGAAGCTCCCGCCCAGGGCCAGCCCTTGGAGAGAACAGGGTCTGATGTAAGAAGCTTAATTGACGGTAGTTGTTGTCTTTCCTGAAACCCAGAAAGGCTTCGGGGAATCCATTTACCTGAAATGGCTCAGCCCATTGGGCTCCAGACCCACCCACCCTCCTACCGCCTCCAGGCCCAAGGCCTCCATGGCTGGGATGGCACCTCCCTAAGAGGGCTGGTGACCTGCAGAGGTTACAGCCTCCTCTGACCCACCCCCACTCCTCCTCAGAGCTAGAAACCCTGAGCTCTTTGTCTTGATGTTTGAAAAAAAACAAAGCAGAAAAAGACTCTGCCTTGCTCTGCTCGCCCAAGACAGGCCTTTCAGAATGGGTTCAGGACCTCTCCAATCTGCATCTTCATTAATTCCATGTTGATGGTGTCACTGCTAATTAACTGGTCCACCCAATCCTCTCTGGCTCCTCAGGGCTGACTTTGGGGCTTCGGGGATGTTTCCTGTTCCCTTTCATCCTCTCATTGGCCATTCTGCTCACTTATTTTTCAGACAGCCTCCTCCAGAGGCCCGCGCTCGGGTCCTTACACCTCTCATTGTCTCATATTCCAGGCTGATTTTTCTGAAGAACTAGACAAGAACCATTTCCTTAAAGTTTAGTATCGAAGTCACTTCAAATTTCTCTATCCGTAAAATGGGAGAGAAAGGAACAAAGGTCTCTGAGATCGCCTCCAGCTTTAACCTTCTTTCTTTATGCTAACATTCTGTGTTCTAATCCTCTTTGTTCTAACATTTTGTATTCTCAGTCTCTTTAGTCTAGCATCCTGTGTTCTAAGCCTCTTTATTGTAATGCCTTGTGTTCTAAGCCTCCCTGTTTTAACATTTTGTGTTCTGTCTCTTTATTCTAACATTCTGTGTTCTGAGCCTCTTTATTCTAATGTCTTGTGTTCCAAGCCTCTTTGTTCTAACATTCTGTGTTCTAAGCCTCTTTATTCTAACATCCTGTTCTAAGCCTTTGTTCTAACATTTTGTGTTCTTGGCCTCTTTATTCTAACATTCTGTGTTCTAAGCTTCCAACTGTGACATTCTATATCCTATCATTCTATGTCTTGAGATCCTTTCTGTTTCTAACAAGCAATGTTCTTCACATTTTAACTTCTAAATATTCTATGTTCCAAGGTCCCTTTCATTTCTAATATTCTAGATTTCCATGAGTCTATTACTTTGAGGAAAAAACACATCCACTGACCTACACATAGTCTGTACCTCTCGCCCTTACTTCCAGCCCCAGTCCTGAGCCACATTGCAATAGTAACTCACCTCTTCATAGCACTAGATCAAGTGCCATTTGTGGAGTTAGGAAGACCTGAGCTCAAATCCAGCCTCAGACATCTACTACCTGTGTGATACTGGGAAAGCCATTTAATCCCTGTCTGCCTCAGTTTCTTCAACTGTAGAATGAGGGTAATAGCAGCACCTACCTCCCAAGATTTTTATGAGGCTTTAATGAGATCTTATTTCTAAAGCACTTAGCCTAATGCCTGTAACATAGTAGATGTTTAGTAAATGTTCATTTCCTTCCTTCCTTCCATACCTGGTATGGTATCTTTCCACCTTCCTCAGCTCCCTCATGACCATGACAGTCTCATAAAGAAGGGTGCAATCATTATCCTCTCAATTTGACAGATGGGGAAAGTGACTCTCAGTGGGGTGCAAGTGATTTGCCCAAGGTCACACAGCAGGTAATGGATGGAATTAGGATTCTAACCCTGGTCTGATTCCAAATTCAGCCCTCTTTACATTAGGAAACCAGCAAGCAAGCACACATATCTTCTGAAAAATAAGAGCCGGCATTTAGGTAAAACATTAAAGATTTCAAAGCATTTTACAGACATTGTCTCATTTGACCCTTATAAAAGCCTGAAGAGGCCTGTAATTCAAGTGTTGTTGTTCCCATTTTACAGATAAAGAAACTAAGATCCAAAGAGATAATTAGCCCCACTGAAGGGCACACAATGAGTCAGAGGCAGATCTGGGACCTCAGAACTCCAATTCCCCCACCCCTCCACATACCTCTATCCTTGCCCACTTGTATATGTGTGCCCCACAGGGGCTGAGCTCTGCCCTCCAAAGTCAAAGAATGCTTCAATTCCCAGAGGCAGGCACTAGGGAATGTGCCTTCTGCCCTCCCCTCTCTCTGGCTGCTGTAATTATCCAAGCCTGGGAGAGAGGAGAGGAGGCTCCGGGAAGGTCCAATTAGACCAAATGTAGACTATGAGCTGTCATTCCATTAGTAACCCAGGGAGGAGAAACAAACCACACTGTTGGCTGCTCAGGGCTACTCAGGGCTGCTCATTCCACTAGCGTCAATTTGATAAATCTCAAGGCTCTTAATGAGACACTTGGGGAGAAGGGTAGGGAGAAGGAGTTGTCAAAAAAAAATTTAAATAAAAATAAAAAACAGGAGGTAGATATACATCAGAGCAGATGGATCACAGGTCAATGGAAAATGGCCACCCTGAGGCTGCTGTCACTAGCCTCATTCAACTTCAAATGATTAGTCCTAGTTTGCCAGAAATGCAGCAAACCTACCTACAAAGGGAGCTCCTAACTGGCTGTGGATTTTGGTCAAGTAACTTCCCCCTACCTCAGGATCTCAGTTTTCTCATCTGTCAGTGGAGAGGACTGGAGAATGCCAGAACAAGAAGAAACTGTAGAGATCATCTAACTCATCACCATTCCTGTACCATTTTATGACATGGAAATGGAGGTTTAAAATGACTTGCCCCAGATAATAGGTAGAAATATTAGGTCTTAGATCCAGAATCACATACTATAACCAGTTAATCCTAAAAATTCAATTCATAATAAGACTGAATGGTATGATAGCACTTATATCCCTGCTTTTTGCCCAAAATAAATAGCCTTTTTAAGGAAGGTATTCCACAGTAGAACCCACAGGAGTGACTGCTAGTGGAAGGAGTTTTAGGTAGAGGTAGCCTCTCCAGGTTCCAGGAGAACTCCACCAATTCTAAAATGCTGAAAAGAGGGCCTGCCTGTAGATACAGAGAAAAATCATTGCCTTTCTAGAGCTTCTAACACCTGGAAAACATCAAAGTGCTCCCTCCATTATGATCCTTATCTCTAATTGAGTGCCTATGTGATGAGGAAGGAAGAGATTCTATGTCAGAGCTGACATAGAGCCTAGACAGGGAGGCACTTGACAGAAAATAGGCAAACCCATTATTTTATTACTTGAGAAGTGAATATAGTGAAAAGAACTCTTGACTTAGAGTTCACATCCAGCCTCCAATAGCTGCTTGCCTGGTTTCCTTCAAGACTCAGTTCAAATTGTTGAGAAAGAGTCAAGGTCGGTTCCAAAACAGAATTGGTTTGGTGTGGGATTCAAGAGGACCAACGAACACTAACTTCATCTTGTGCTGCCACATGTGTTTTCTTCCATCTTGTTGGTTTTTCTATAAATCATCCATGGGAAACTAGGGCATAAACCCTCTATTGTTTCATAAATGCAGGTGAATGCAATTAATCAGCATTCCTCAGTTCTGAGAACTGAAAGACACCGAAACCTCCTAGTCCCCCTCCCAACTCCACTGAAACTCACTCTTCTCCCCTTCCAACTTGGAAAGCCCCTAATCTTTCCTCCAATTAGAAGTTAGATTGCCCAATTTTGTATTCTGATTTGTATCTTGGCTGATTGTTTTCTTAAAATTAATTGGTTTTATTTGATTAATTGTTTTTAAGACATAAAAATCTGTCTCATTCTGTATCCAGGGTCTTTGCACTGACTGGGGAGTCTACTGACCCGTTTATTATGCCTGCCATCCTAAAAAATCCTATTTTTCAAATGGTTCCCTCAGTTATTATTAATTAACCACCACAAAATCCCACCTTCAGCAGAAGACCTTTTCCATTCCATTCAATAACTAGTACCTCTGAGAATACTCTCCCTTTCCTGTGTGTGTGCCTTATATATTTAAATACATACAAGCATTTATCAAGCACCTACTATTTGCTAAGCATTGAGCTAAGCACTGTACAAATATCAACTCATTTCATCCTCACAACTCATGTGAAGTAGATGCTACTATTAGATTTATCTTTTTTACAGTTGAGGAGACTGAGGCAAACAGAAGATAAGCGACTTGTACAGATTCACATAACTAATACAGATGGAACTCAGATTTTCCTACCTCAGCCCCAGTTCTCCACCTACCACAGGATCTCTTATCTCCTCCATTGGAATGTAAGCTCTTTGAGGCAGGGACTGCTTTGGCCTTTGTATTTCCAGTTATTTAGTACAGTCCCTACCATACCCACAGGTAGCATTTAATAAATAACCCTAACCCTTTTTGGTACTTAACTACTTTGCATATATTTGCATTTATTAACTTCACATTTATGCTGTCCATATTTATTTGTTTGTTTGCTTACTTCTTTTACATGTCCTTGTTGTTTACATGTCCCAACTGGAATGCAAGTCCTTTGTAAGGATTTAGGTGTCGAAGTGTATAGAGTACTAGATCTAGAATCAGGAAAATCTAAGTTCAAATCTAGCCTCACACACTCACTGTGTGACCCTGGGAAAGTCCTTTAATCTCTGAGTCTCAGTTTCCTCATCTGTAAAGTGGGGACAAGAACAACACATTATCTCTCGGGGTTGTTTTAAGGATCAAATGAGACAAGATTGGTGAAATGCTTTGCCAATCTCATAGAGCTATATGAAGGCTAGCAATTATCATTTTATTCTTTGCACTTATATCTGAAGTCTTCAGTTGCCCTTATTCAGTCTCCTAACACAGCACCTGACACATGAGGAGGTGCTTGATAAATACGTGTTGGTTGATTGATCAATTGAGTAACTTTCTGAACCTCAAGACAGATCTTCTGCCTCCAAGCTCAGCATTCTTTCCCTTCTCCTACTGTACCAAACATTACTTATCTTCAAGAGACTTATATTTGACTCCTGACCCTGACCCTCCCTTACCAACTGTGAGCAAGTCACCCTTTGAACCTCAGTTTCCTTATTTGTAAAATGGAGATGATAGTATCTCTGTTCATTTCCTCCCTGGGCTGTTTCGAAGGATGTGTTTTATAAAATTTAGTAATTCTCTAAGGCCATTCTTCAAGGGCTCAGAGGTTGGCAAGTGGATTCAAGGGTTCCTAAACCATGGAAATTTCTTACTGGAGGTCATGTGGCATGGTGGAAGAAACATTGGTTTTGTAATGGACAGACTTGAGCTTTTGAATTCAGGTTTTGACATTTAGCCAGGTAAGTTTCGGTTTTGTCATCTGCAAGATGAGGATGATAATACAATACTTGTACAACCTACTCACAGAGTTAGATTTTTAAGAAAATCCATGAATTAATGGAAGCAAATTTGATATAGAAAGTTTTTCTCTCCTGCCTCTCAATTCTGGGCTCGGTTCTTTGTTCATTTGAAGTACTCACACTAACTTTATAGGCTACCCATTCACCTGGAGACAAATTTACTTATAACTTAGATTTAGGCTCAATTTCAAGATTTCTCCCAAAAAGGAAGAGTAGAAATATATTTAATATATAATATAAATCGCTTATGGGATAGGTAGTTAATTTCTACACACTCACAAAAAAATGCTAAACATAAAAGATTCCCAGCTCAAATTAAAAAAATGGTTTAAAACAATATTCACTAATTTAATTTGTAGCTGATGCTAAAAAAAATATGTTATTTAAACCTCATCAGAAAATAAAATGATTTGCAGGACTCCTAACTGGTCATTTTACATTTTATCTCGGCTCTGTACTGACCAGACAACTGCTGGTAGAACAGCCAGTTTGAGCTAATCTTTTTTTTTTTTTTATAGCCATCCTCTCCAGGAGGACTCAAAGACTTTCCAGAGACTAAGTCTTTTGCCAAAATTCAACTCCTATTTGATGGGACTAAGGACTTTCATATCCCTCTAATTTACAAGATCGTCTCCAAGTCCAGACACATGTTCACCTCAAGGATAGAAAATTGCAAATACAAAAGAGGAAGTCCAAATTGAAACTCAGACTTAGCTGATTCCATGTTCCATGAGGAAGGTCCTTCCCCCTACCTCCTCTCACATGGAGTTTAGAAACAGAACACATCACTTGTTGCATGGGAGATTTAAAACAAAAAGAGCCAGCCAGAAGCTGTTTCTTCTTTTACTTAATGTGGTAGCCTATCTCCCCACCATCATCAAGAGATCGCTCAGGGTTTGCAATGTCCTACCATCAGTCATCAGTCAATAAACACTTAGCATGTATCCACTATATGCCATGCACTGCACTAAGCATTGCGGATTAAACACAAAAACAGAAAGATTGTCTCTGCCCTCAAGGAGCTTGTAATCTAATGGAGGAAAGACAGTACATGAAAGAAATAAAAAACAGGTGGGGGGTGGGGGGGGGGGAAGGAAAGATACCTGGCTTAGGGGCATGATGGAGAAGTCCAAAGAAGGGAAGCCAAGTTGGACACCATATGAACAGAAACAAGCAGCAAAACTTCCACACACTAATCCAGAACCTGGAAGCACCATTTTGAAGATATTCCATGAAATGGCCCTGTTTACAACAAAATAAATCATCCAAGGCCTGTATATATGACGGGAAAAGGAGGTGAACCTGTTCGAGCACTGGGTAGCAATTTGAAGGATTTATGGAAAGACATGCCTAAGACATGAATATGGACAAGATCTGTCGCAATGCATGGGCAAAGCTTTCACAAGATTAGAGGAAATATATGAGTTGTAACTTGCACTGGTGGGAGAAGAGCCATATCATGAGATTATAAGGGCCATTGTTGTGTTAATAAAGGAATGAGGATAAAGCCAAAGCACTAAGTAAAAGGCAACCATTATTATTTTTTAATTCTCATCTTGTATTTGATGACATCCAGACAGAAATGGTCCTGGAATGCCAGTTTGCTGACTAGATTACTTTGGATTGCAAAACCCACACCAGCTTCAAGGCACTCCCCTTCACTGTACCCACTCCAGAAAAATGTGGATCCAACTCCAACTTCAATAAGCTAGCCTTCATTTTCCAACCTTGTTTCACTCAGGGATGCTATTTGGATGCAATACCTGTTGAGTTCTCTTGCAACAAGAGCAGTTCTTCTTTCAGGTCTACTGGATTTTGTGTTGTCTATTAATGGGTGCACATTCCATGTGCCAATGGTGAGTGGAATCATCTTTGCAGATGTTTTCATACATTTTGTACAATTTGTTGTATTTTGACCACATAGTGGGATTCCCCACCTGCCATGGTAATCAGGCCAGGGTTGGGTAAGCAGACAATGTTTAGGGCACTTTTCTAGTCCCCTTCCTCACACCAGGAGGTGAGCAGTGTGATCCTTAAAGGGCTGCTCAGACATCCAGGGGCTGCTGTGTATTGCTTCTAGCGAGAAATGACCTTATGGCCTGGGCCTCCTGTGTGCAGGGTTGTAACTACAGCTCCTAGTGTATCCGCATCTGCTACTTCATCACTTGCCTGTCATCACAGAACTTTGAGGCATAATACTGAAATGGTATGGGTGATGTCTTTTGATTCATGTATAAATTGGATTTAAGTGAGGCACAATTGCACAAAGTCATCAACTTCACTCTCTCCTCCAGAGTCATTATAGTCAGATATAGTCAGAGTCAAGATGGCTGGTGATGGCTCAGGATGCAGTGGATGACGTTGGCGCCTTTGGCATCCAACCAAGCTTTAAGCGCCCTACATAGCCTGCTTCATCTGGGTTCATGGCCATTGGAACAAATTGTTCTCATCCTCCCATTCCAGAGGAAGTCTTCACATGCTTAGGTAGACACCCCCGCAACTCACTAATGGGTTTGAGACCACTTGGTTACCCTCAATCTGGTTTGTCCTGTCTGCCAAAATGGTTTACCAGGGTGTGGCCACTGAGCATGCTGCAGTTTTTTGGAGCCACAGGTAAGAGTTAGTTAGAATAGGTGGACATCAAAGATGGAAAGAGCCCTGAAAAGGGCTCAACAGCCATCACACAAAAGGTTCTGGTCGTCCCTAAACACTCGTGTCTTCTCAGTTACCAGTGGAATGAAACAGGGCTATGTGCTTGCTCCCATGCTTTTTAGCATGATGTTTTCAGCCATATTGTCAAATGCTTTCAATGAGGATGAACACAGCATCAAGGTCAAGTACCATACTGATGGTAAGTTCTTCAATTTGAAAAGACCACAAGCCAAGACCAAAGTGGAGGGAATGTCGGTGCATGATTTTCTGTTTGCAGATGGTTGTGCACTCAATGTAGCCTCTGAAGCTGAGATACAACAAAGTATGGATCAGTTCTCTGCTGCCTATACTAATTTTGGCCTAATAATTAACACCAAGAAAACACAGGTGCTCTATCAGACACCACCACACCATCCATACGTGGAACCATCAGTTACAACAAATGGAGTAGTTTTGAATGCTGTGGATAAGTTCACTTACCTTCGTAGTGTACTTTCTGAGGATGTACACATTGATAATGAGATTGATACATGTATTGCCAGAGTTAGCTCAGTGCTTGGGAGGCTCCAAAGAAAAGTTTGGGAAAGAAGAGATATTACTGAAGATCTGCAGAGCTGCTGTGCTGACCTCATTGTTGTGTGCTTGTGAAACATGGACAGTCTACAAGTGCCATGCCAGGAAACTGAACTGCTTCCATTTGAACGGAAGATTCTGAGGATCACCTGGCAGAATAAGGTACCAGACACTGAAGTCCTTGCTTGAGCTGAATTGCCAAGTATCCAACTATGCTTCAGAGAGTGAAACTCTCTGATGGGCTGGTCACGTTATTCAAATGCAAAACGTATGCTTGACAAAAAGACTAACTAGTATGGGGCAGGTGATCACAAGGTGGTCAGAAGAAGCAATACAAGAACGCTCTCAAGGTCTCTCTCAAGAACTTTCGATTTGACTGTGCAACATAGGAGACACTGGCACAGGACCACTCAGCATGGCGTGCCCATATTAGAAAGGGTGCTGTGTGCTTTGAGCAAAGCAGAATTGAGACAGCACAAAGGAAATGTAGGATGCACAAATTTGGGATAGTCACCCCAAATATTTACATGAACTCTCTCTGCCCAACCTGTGGTAGAGCATTCCAAGCTCATATTGGTCTGATCAGCTTGGACACACTGAAATTTCACTTTATCATGGTGATGTCAACAACCAATCAATCCTGATATTGACATCTTCCACAAGGTCTCTATATTTTGAAGGTTTCTCATTTCACATAACTCAGAGGTTATTTGGTGTGGTAAAAATCTATTGAAATTTTTGTTCTTGGGGCAGGATAGGATGGAGGGAAATATAGTTAGTCTTACACAACATGACTATTATGGAAGTCATTTGCAAAACTACACAGATATGGCCTACATTGAATTGCCTGCCTTCCTAAAGGGAATGGGT
>JAQQSK010007295.1:0-14041 GCA_028658325.1 Potorous gilbertii
GGAATGGCGGAATCGTCTTCTCAAGAAAATAACCTTCTATGGTCTTAGTTTTTTTCCCTTTTCTGGGCATTTTCCCAGCCAGTTACTTGACTTCTGAGAGTCCTCTCCACCCCAGCCTAGATCTGCCCAGCTAGTGCTTGGGGTCTGAGATTCAAATGCTGCTCCCCAGCCTCAGGGCTTTTGGCGGCAGGCCTGACTGCTCTTCAATGGGAGCTTATCAGCTGGTGCTCAGGTGGGGGCAGGGCCGCCTCCCAGGACCAGTTCCCTCAGGGGGTTTATGCAGAGACCTTTTGTAATGGAGCTTTGGTCGAGCTCCTGCCTGCTCTGTGAGCCTCTGGCCTCAGCTGCCTCTGCTTCTGCCACAGTGGCTGCCTCCCGAGGGGGTCCAAGTGCCGGAGATACCCCGCTCCCCTCTCAGCCCGTCTCTCTCACTGACCTGTGTGTCTGTGGGTGGAGGGACCTTCGAGGCCGCCCGGAGATTCAGGTCCCTGCCGCCTGCTGGGCTCTGCTTGCTCCTCTCAGTGCCGCATGGCCGGGGCAGGGGAAGGGGAGTGCTCTGCAGGGCAGGGCTCCACTCCCGTCCGGGATACCTTTGTGGTCGGTTTTTCAGGGCTCTCTGCAATGGAAATCTCCTTCACTGTGTCGCTGCGTGGCTTCCACTGTTCCAGAATTTGTCAGGAGTTCTTTTTACAGGAAATCTATGGGCTGTGGGTTCGGAGCTAGCAATTGTGAGTCTTTCTACTCCGCCATCTTGGCTCCGCCCAGTAAATTTGATTTTATGACTGCCATTTAACGAGGCACTAGAACAGGTATAGAAAGACATGTAAGCCACTTAAGACTTGCCTCAAAAGATGTGCCTTAGCCAAAGTGAAACTAAAATCATATTTGAAATCTGGTTATTGGAATTTGCCATTTTTAGATGCTATGGGACTATTAAGTGACTGTTAATCTGAGTCTGACTCCAGGTATGGGTAGCAAGAAAGGTGATCTGAGCCTCCAATACATGATGCCACTAAGCTGGTGAGATGCTGGTATGAAATACATTGGTGATCTCAAGGGAAGAGTGGGAGAGCAGCTGTTCAGCCTGGGCTGAAGTTGGATTCTCCTGACTCAGTTTCCCCACAGACGCCTGGCAGACTTTAAGCCTGACTGAATGCAAGTGGATAACCTAATCCTGGCTGGAATTTACGTGAAGTTGGGGAGATATTGTATCCCTGCAATGTCCTGACCTTTGGTGGCAATTTCCTATAATCAAAAGGTTTGTAAGCCTAATACCAGATCTATTCAACTATAGATTATGGGTAGGGAAATATCCGAGGTTAAGTCTAAAATTAAGCTATTAGGCATAGGACTTTAGACCAACAACATTAAGTTAGGATCCTTTAATTTGTAGTAATACTGTGGAGACAATTAGGTCAAGAGCTTGTGAGGTTAGCAACATAAATATTATCTGTCTCAGTTGGTTAACGTTTAAAAAAAAAATTCTTTTGCGGTCCTTATTGTAAATGCTTTAAAAAGATGTATCACCTGACCAAAAGTTTGACTTGCTTTATCTGTTATAAAATGTGTTAAAAATAAATTAAAAAAGAATAGAAAAAGGATGTAGAATTCAGACTTGATATAAGGAGCAAAAAATTAATATCAACTTCATTCAACCTAAGCCTTTGTTCTCCCCAACTATCCATTAAGTTACACTGGCTTCATACAGCTTGTTTGTTAGTCTCTTTTCACCTGAGTCTTTAAGGGCTCAGAAAAACACTTCAATAAAATAGAGACAAATAATATTTTACTCCTTGATCTCCTGAGGGGAAATTTCAATATATTCAGCAGTCAGAGTTGCTACAAGCTATTTTTTTACTACCACTCCAAAACAGAAAAAAGCTCCATAAAAATATAGAATATAGCGTCTCGTCTTTTTTCATTAGATTCTCTAGAACTTTTGTTCAATCACCGATATAACTAAGTATCTAAACTTCAAGTTAACCTCATATAAAGCAATCAATATGTAGAACTGTGTTTGTAAAACTCAATGTGTAGCTAAGAAGCAGAATTTGCCTAGCAACAGCAGACCTCTTTTAAAATCAAATTTGATAGAAAAGTTATGTTCTATAATTATTCAAAATAGTAACGGACCCATTGGGTTTACTTTTTTATTGTATGTTCTGGATAGAGTGTAGTCTTTAATAACTCTGAAGAATGCAGAACTTCAGTTAATCAGTCAACCAAACAAAACAGCGTTTATATATCCATCATTTTCTGGATTATTGACAACCTGGGCAAATTTTCCCCAGACAACTTTGCCTTGTTATGTCACAAAGCCCAGTTCACTCACATTCACTTCAATGATAGTACCTTTGGTAATAACACTCAAAGATGAATATAATGGAAATGAGGGATTCTCATCACACTGCTTACGGGTAGACAAAAAGTGACTTTAAGTTCAAGACGAATTACATGGGTCTTCTTAAAATGAAGACTTGTTAGTCTAAGAAATCTTTCCTATTTTGGTTGCTTTTTACTTAAGTCATCCCCCATAAAGCAGACTTTAGTTAACTATTCTCGTCCAAGACTTCTTCTTCTCTTTCTGGGATGAATAAACTTTACCACATCTATTTCTCTTTGGGCATGAACTTTGAGCAAAGGCACTTCTCATTTACCAGCTTTATTTTGTTTTGTTGTTACCTGGAAAACAGATCCAGGAGAGATGATTTAAAAATTATGGGACTACCTGAAAGCCATGAGCAAAAAAGTGCCTAGACATCACTTGTCATGAAATTATCAAGTAAAACTGCTCTGATATTCTAGAACCAGAGGGCAAAATAAATATGGAAAGAATCCACCAATCATCTCCTGAAAGAGATTCAAAAAGAGAAACTCCTAGAAACATTATAGCCAAATTCCTGAATTCCCAGGTAAAGAAGAAAATATTGCAAGCAGCTAGAAAAAAAAACAATTTGGGTACTGTGAAAATACAATCAGGATAACACAAGATCTAGCAACTTCTACACTAAGGGACTGAAGGGCATGAATATGATGTTCCAGAAATCAAAGGAACTTGGATTAAAACCAAGAATCACCTATCCAGCAAAACTGAGCATAATACTTCACGGAAAATGAAACAGAGGATTTTCAAGCATTCTTGATGAACAGACCAGAGCTGAAAAGAAAATTTGACTTTCAAACACAAGAATCAAGAGAAGCACGAAAAAGTAAACAGGAAAAAGAAATCACAAGGGACTTATTAAACTTGAACTCTTCACATCCCTATATAGAAAGATAATATTTGTAACTCTTGAAATATTTTGCAGTACCAGGGTAGCTGGTGGCATTATACACAAGCATACACACACACACACATACATGCACGCATGCACGCACAGAGAGAAAGAGAAGAAAGAGAAACAGAGCACAGGGTAAGTTGAATAGGAAGGAATCATATCTAAAAAAATAAAATTAAGGGGTGATAGTGGAATATATTGGGAGGAGAAAGGGAGAAATGGAATAGGGCAAATTATCTCTCATAAAAGAGGCAAGAAAAAAACATTTTCAATGGAGGGAAAAAGTAGGGAGGTGAGAGGGGAAAAGTGAAGCTTACTCTCATAACATTTGTTCAAGGAAGCAATAACATGCACACTCAATTTGGTATGACAACCTATCTTACAATACAGGAAAGTAGGGGAGAAGGAGATAAGCAGGGTGAAGGGAGGATGATGGAAAGGAGGGCAAATGGGAGAAGGGAGAAATTAAAAGGTAACACTCTTAAGGAGGGACAAGGTTAAAAGGGAGAATAGAAGAAATGGGGGCCAGGATAGGATGGAGGGAAATATAGTTAGTCTTATACAACATGACTATTATGGAAGTCATTTGCAAAACTACACACATATAGCTAATATTGAATTGCTTGCCTTCTCAGTGGGGATGGGTGGGGAGGGAGTGAGGAAGAGAAGTTGGAACTCAAAGTTTTAGGAACAAATGTTGAGTATTTTTCCTGTATACAACTGAGAAATAAGAAAGGCAGGTAATTGGGTACAGAAATTTATCTTGCCCTGCAAGACAAAAGAGAAGATGGGGATAAGGGAAAACACGGATGTTAGAAGGGAGGGCAGATTGGTAGAAGAGGTAATCAGAATGCTCAGAGTTTTGGGGTGGGGGAGAGGAGAGATGGGGAGAAAACTTAGAGCTCAAAATCTTGTCAAAATGAATGTTGAAAACTTAAAATTAATTAATAATTTTTTAAAGACTCCTATTGTTTTATATTTGTTTGTCTGAATATATGCTGTATCCCCCAGTAAAATAAAAACATCTTGAGGCCAAGATTTATTTTTCATTTTGTCTTTGTATTCCAACATCTAACAAAGCACTTTGTATATGGCAGATGATTATTAAATGTTTGTGCAATTTGCAAAAACATGCCTGTTTTCTGCTTGTATTTTGATCAGGGAAATCCTTGATTTTTGAATCAGTGTTTTTATCCATATTTTTTTCCATTGCTTTGATATGCTTCCTCAATGCTTTCAAGTTGTGTCATTTTTAGCATGCATTTCTTCAGTGTATATGATTAGTTGGCCTGGTCCTACTGCAATTGGATTTTACAACTTACTTGTCATTTCAATTCCCCATCATGGTCTTTTGGGGAACTGGTGTTCTAAGGTTCAAATGTAGTGAAGACTTAATAGCACTGGTACTATTTCTGACTCATTTTTTAAAAATGTGATAACAAAAAGCCACTACGAACAGTTATTCCATTGTGTTATGCAATTTTAGGTAAAATACTTTTTTATTTATTTTTCTCTGTTATGTTAAAATAAAATTGATCAATAAAAAAGTTACTAAGTATTCAATTATACTTTTAAATGATTTTATTCATCATAACAGCATTTACATACATTTGAAAACATGAATATATATATGCAAGTCATCATTCAGTCTGCAGAAAATATACTTTCCAATATACCGCATTACCAAGCTGCGTATTACTGGAGCTGCACAAGTATCAAAATGACAGTGTTCTTCATACAGAAGTTTAAATACAGAACAAACCAAGAAAAGATACTAAATAAACACCAAAAAAATGTAGTCATTACAAAAGGGTGTAAAATTTTTTCAGAAAACCTATGAAATTTTACATAAAATGATGTAAATGAAAAACTCAGGTACAGTATCCAAAAGATTGCACATGTGTCCCTTAGGGTAGCTTCCAAATAACAGTTTTATAGGGAAAGGGAAGTGGTACAGTGACAGAGAGTCAGTCTTAAAGATCAAAAGGTCCTGGCTTCAAATTCCATCACCAACACTTTTTGATTATGTGACCCAGGACAAGTCACCAAACCTCTCAATGTTCTAGGTGGCTCTCTATGTGCAAGAGAAGGTGCCAAATTATTTACTAGAGGGTATTCCTTGAAGTAGCTTCTTATACAAATGAATTCAGATTCAGTCTCTATAAAGGCAATAAGTTACAATGGAAAGAGAACTGAGTCTGGAGCCAAAGGACCTACATTCATATCCCATTACTACCTATGTAAACTTGGTCAAATCATTTAATTTCTTTGTGTCTGTTTACTCACCTGTAAAAATAAGGAAGCTTGGTTAAAGGGCTCTAAGGTCCATTCTGGCTCTGAGTTTAAAGGCCTATTTGTGATGACACAAACCATGTGTGATGACAGTCTTGAATAATTACCAGGAAGGATAGTGTAGTCTCTTTCTGAATCTAATGTCTAACTATTTAGAGCTGAAAAGGAACATAGAGCCCAACAAATCAATCTCCATTTTGGAGATGAGAAAGTTGAAGGTGAGAGAGGTTAGATTCTTGACCTTGGTCACTTAGCTATTAAGTGTCTAAGGAAGGATTAAATTCCTGGCCAAGGGAAAGTTCATTAATAATTGGGCATTTCTTCCATTCTGGTCACAGAAATCCCATCTGCTCCTGTCCCATCTGCTCCTGTCCCATCTGCTCCCAATGATGATGAAGAAAACTTGAGAGAATTTATTTCATTTTTGATTAATTTAAAAAAGATGACAAAAAGACCAGTGTGAGGCAGTTATTCCACAGTGTTTCACAATTTTGAGATAATATACTCTGCTTTTTGTTTGTTCTATGGTCTTAATGATCCAGTGAGCTGATGTGGCTCACCATATATGGTAACAGCCATCAGGACAGTCCTGAATTATAATCAGGAAGAATATCACAGTCTTAGACTCAAAGGCAAGTGTTCTAACCATTGTACAATCTTGCCTTCTCAATTGTCTTTGGAGGATAGATTACCAGGAAGGACTTAGCTAATTATGAACAAGAATCCTGAGGAGAGACCTTATCCCACTATAGTGTTGAAACACTAACTAAAATGGCTCCAGACATCTCAGCAACTACACTTATGCCGCCAATGTGTTTCACAGCCTCAAACTATGTGTTTAAGACAACTTCCTGGAACTGATGATGTTACTGAACAGCTTCCTCATTGCTACCTTCATCTCTTTATTCCTGAATGTATAGATGACAGGATTCATAAAAGGGGTGATAAGTGTATCAAAGACTGCAAGAAACTTATCTATTGGCAAAGTGGGGAATGGCCATACATAGACAATGATGCATGGACCAAAGAAAAAGATCACTACTGTGATGTGAGCTGACAGGGTGGAGAGGGCTTTGGATGAACCACCTGAAGAGTGTTTACAAACAGTGACCAGGATGAAGATATAAGAAACAATCAATATGAAGAAAGTGCCCATGGAGATGAAGCCACTGTTAGCAGTGACCAAGAACTCAAGTCTGTAGGTATCCATGCAGGCAAGCTTGATGAACCTGGGGAAATCACAATAAAAACTATCTACTTTATTAGGACCACAGAATGGTAAGTGTACAACAAAAGCCAATTGCATCATAGAATGTATAAAGCCAATAATCCAAGATACCATCAAAAACAAGATGCACCTTCTCAGGCTCATAATGGTTAGGTAGTGAAGAGGTTTACATATTGCAATGTATCGATCAAAGGCTATAGCTATAAGGAGCACCATCTCACTACCCCCAACAGTGTGAATAAAGAACATCTGGGTAATGCAGCCATTCCAAGAGATGACTTTGTGCTTTCTGAAGAGATCAGAAATCATTTTAGGAGTTGCAATACTACAAACACATGTGTCAATGAAAGAGAGGTTAGCCAGCAGAAAGTACATGGGTGAGTGTAATCGATTATCCGCAATAACTGTCAGGATAATGAGGAGGTTTCCTAACATGCTTGCCACAAAAAACACAGAGAAGACCAGAAACAGAAAAAGTTGCATCTCCTGAGAACTCGCGAGTCCCAACAGAACAAACTCATACACCACAGACTCATTTGATCCATCCATCAACTCAGTTTGCAGAGCAGATTCTGGAATTTACCGGAAGAATATAGTAAGAAAGTTAATGCAATTATTAATATCAAAAGCAGACAGCTTGAGTGGATAAGGGCTCAAACTTCAAAACTCCTAAATTTCTCCATCATTTTATATGGCTGGATAACTATCCATAATTAAAGGACCATAAATTTAGAACTGGAAGAGACCTTAGAGGTCAGTGACACTATTTCCCTCATTTTACAAAAGAGGAAACTGAGATTGAGAAAGCTGGAGGGACATGACTTGAATCAAACTCAGGTCTTTCTGACTCCAAGTCCACAACTTTATCCACTGCATTGCCTAGCTTTCTTACTGACATTAAACTTGTAATACTCCAATACAAAGCATTCATTTGCCTGGAATGCACTGCCTCTTCATCTCCACCTCTCAAAAACCTTTTCTTCAAGACTCTAATTTATCTTTAATTTCTTCTGCGATTTTTTTCCTGATCCATTCTTCCCTCCCCCACCCCCAATATGACCTCTTAGAAGATTTCTCAGCACTCTCTCTCTCTTCCATTTTCATCGATAAATTGAAATGATATTTATAAAGCGCTTGGCAAACCTTAAAGTATAATCATGATTAACACCCTTATTTGCATAGATGTATCACACCAGTAAATTGTAAGCTACCTGAAAACAGATGTTGCATTGGTTTTGCATTTCTACCCCAAGATCTTGCATACAGTAGGCACTTACATGTTTATTATTGTACTTAATTTTAGGTTTTGTACCATGTCTGATACCTTGATATTTCCTGGTAGCATTCCTAACAGGACATGTTTCTAAGAGACTCCAATGTTCAACTTCAAGTTAAGGTCAGGTATTTGTAAATGCCAGATACAATGTGAGACGCTGGAAAATTTAGGGATGACCAAATGCAGTATAGAAGCATATCATAGGGAGTGGTTTGGTGCTACCCAAAAATCTCATTCATTGCCAGTAATGTTCAACAATGAAAAATGTGTCAGTGATATTCAATTTTTCTATTTTGACCCAAGTCACACAGATCTTCATATAATGCTTCATAGAAGAGAAACCTAGAAGTGAAAAAGAATGAGATGCTGGGGTGAGGGGGGAGTGCAATATGATTAAGAAAGAGTAGATGTTCAGAAGAATGGGAAATGCATCAAGGAGTATTAGGAAAAACAACCAAAGTAGCACAGGGAGTTTTAATAAGGCAATGACAAAGAATTAATAAAGGGAACCTACTATCTTTTCCCTCTCTCCTTTCACTGATGATCTTTAACAGGCACTTTGAAGCTTCTTCTATCTCTCTCCAACCTGAACTTCTATTCATTTCCTACACGTGTACAATAATTTTCTAAAACAATTATACAATCATCCCCACGATGCTGTTGTATCATTCAATATTCACACTCATAGGAAGAGGTATCCTTTAAACCATAACACTGAGCATCATTTTGATGCTGTAAAGGTGCTGCTTGCATGTTAAGAAAATTCTTTATCATTAAAAAAATCCCCCTCAAGTGGTCATACATCCTACTTGAATACCAACCATGAAAAGGAACTAACTACTATCATTCCACTTTAAAAGTTCTAAGTTTTTCACTATGCTAAAATAAAAACTTCCTAATTCTGGAAAGGACACCCTACTTATCTCTCTTTTTGAAACCTCTTTTCTATCATTTGTCATCATTTTGGTTGTTCTCTGGATCTCCTCCAATCTCAAATAATTACTATGATATACGTATATACACATATATCAAGTAAAATAAGATGCAAAATGGTCCTAAAATGGATCAGAAAAATGATAGATCTAAGAAGAGAATTATTTACTTACCTTTGCACTTCACATGTCTATTTATCACCTCAATATAATATTAATATTTACTCATACAATATTGATAGCACAGTGAAGATATCCTATATCCAAGAGATACTCTGGTATGGGTTCTTGTTAATGTTGTCTACTACTAAAAGGCTATGAAACCATCCAAAGTGAGAAGATACAGATATCTCTCTTAGTATATTATAGTTCAATCCAGACAACAGATTGACTGCTGCCTGAGAACCAACCTAGGCTCATTATTAGAAGGCTGGATGGAAAATGACAAATTATTTGGTCATGACATTCTATACTTACAGTGAAAGTCATTTGAAGAATTGTCTTAAAATACATCCTGATGCAGTTAAAGCTGGATTAGCCAACCCCTTCATTTTATAGAAGAGGAAACTGGGGTCTACAGAGATTGAGAGATTTGCTCATGATTACACAGGTAGAAAATGACACAGTTGGGATTCAAACCCAGTTCCTTTGACACCAGACCCATCACTGATTATGCTGTACGATGCTGCCTACTTCCTTTCCATGCTCATAATTGAAACGATGTGTCAAATGACCTAATAAGCTAATATCTGTAAAGTGCTTAGCACAGTATCTGGCATATATTAAGTGTTTCCTCCCTTCCCCTGCCTTTTCCTTCAGTGATTTAGAACAGTGGTACCAAAGAATGTGTGAAGTTAGTTTTCCTTGGCAAAGGAGGCAGTTTTTACCACTAAGACTCTCATAAAAATTACCAAGTAAATAATATTTGCTTTTGATACTCTCTAACCTTCTAATATTTCCTCTTCCTTCTGTCATCTTCTTTCATTGTTCCTCAGGTACCCACTGATCTCATATATTGTCCCATCTAAAGTGTTATATCCCCTGTAGTCACAAATATCTTCAAATCATCCCTGTGTCCTACCCATTCAAAACACCTGTTTTCTCTGTAAGACAGATCAAGGTAGAAGGAAAGCAATTAAAATAATCCATGAAAATATGTAAATAGCTAGCATTCAATCTTCATAGATTCAGAGACCTAGAGCTAGAAGGAACCACAAGCTAGTCCAACCCCCCACTCATTTTACAGATACCCACAGAGATTTGCCCAGTGTCACCCAGGTAATAAACGTCAAAGGTAAGATAAGAACCTAGGTCTGACTCTAGGGACAGTAAATCTTCCCATTCTACTATCCTGGCTCTCTTTGTGAACCATATTTGTTTACTACTCCTAGGAACACTTTTAGAATAAGGAGAAATTCTTGGCGGTTTTGTCTACTCTAGAGCATTGCCACTATGTCTTAGCTTTGAGCCTTCCCTGCATACCAGGAGAGCTCTTGGTACCCCAATTCTGAATAGTTACTAATTCCAGCCACAAAATTTAGAGCTAGAGGTAAATTTACAGATCATCTAGTCAGTTTCTTCCTCATTTCACAGATGAGAAACCAAGAAGTAGAAAAGTAAAGTGACCTACCTAAGGTCATGTACCTACTAAGTGAGAAAACTAGAGTTAGAACCCAGATCTTTTGACTCCAAAGCCAGGTTGCTTTCTACTATCCCATGTTGTCTCCAAACCAACATGTGACAAAGTATTCCTAACACAACTGATTACCATATTCTACCCAAAATTACCAAGTTACAAATAATACTGATCAGTCTCATCTAAGCTCTGGAGATGGTCCTATCCAAGTACTGAATGGGAGCCATGAAATATGGAAAACAACGGCTACAAAGGAGAAATTGATTCCATACTTGTCTTCAAGGTAGACTGAAGATTCTTTTCCTGTTCCCCTGGTACAGTAGTTTCCTCGGTAGACTGTGAGAAGATGATTTACCTTACCAAGGGTCATGAGAAATGTGGTTGGGAAAAAAAGGAAGCTAAGGGGAAAAAAATGATCATAATTTCGGTTTGTAACATCATGACACTTGAGATAGTAGTAAAAAATGACGGAGGACACTTGAGAGTTCGGGAAAGATGGAAGATAAACCATAAATTAAGAATTTATTTCCCCATTATTCATATCAATGTGGAACAAAAGGAACAGTAATTTTGGGAAAGCCACTTTTGCAGTGGTTTGAGAATCAAAGAAGCTATGTTATAATCCTGCCTCTGTCACTCACTAACTGTGTGGCCCTGAAAAAAATGAATTGACCTCCCTGGGCTTCATATTCCTCCTATATAAAATGAAATATTTCACTACATAGTTTCTAAAGTCCTTCTGAGCTCTAAATTCATAATCTATAATCTTGCAATCCATTACAATTAGTAAGGGGATATGAGATAAAAGTAGAAAAGTTCAGGAAAAAGAAAACAAAAGAAAGTGTTTAAAAAATGACACACCATTCTCTCCACCTGAAATAACCTCCTCCCATCTTTTTCATATGCCATATTCCCACCCACTTTTCTAGACCCAACTCAAATAGACCTGTTCCACAAAACCTTCCCAAATCTCATCCACCTATGTTTACCTCTTGCCTCTGGAAATCTCTTTCAAAAGGCAGAAATATAGAGTATCCTTGTCCCCAGGTAGATTAGAACTCAATATAAATAGTAATAACTGGAGTTATTCAAAACTAGACTAAGAGATATGGAACTCATCTATTACAAATTCCTGCCCTTTTTTGCATCCTCAAACTTTTATCTACTCTCTTACTCTCTACTTGAACACCTCTAGTGTCTAGGAATACACTCCCTTATAAAGTTACATATTAAATTTCTTGAAAGTTCCTATTATAATTAGATTCTTTTTTATACTAAGTTCCAACCTACCTGGTGTCCAAGGCTTTCCACACCTCTGCATTTTGGTGCCATTAATTTCTGCTGGCACTTAGATATTACCATCAGTTTTTGTGAAGCCTCTTCCATTAAACCATCCCTAACTTGTGCTCTCCACTCACCTCAGATGAGAGTGATCTTTCTTGTCTCAAAATTCTTTTATAACTTCATCAGAACCTATGCTTTCTAGCATTCCTATTATGCTTGAACAACAATTATTGAAGTAAATGCCTTATTCCATTAGATTATAAATTCCATGAGGAAAAGGATACACATTATTCATTTCTTTACCTAGTGCCTCACATATAGTAAATTTTTAATGAATATTTGTGATATATTAATTGAGTCAAAATATCTCCTTACAACTTTCATCCACTGATCCTAGTTTTCACCTCTCAAATAAATCAAAAAATAGTTGAAGTATATTAGAAAAAAAGGGAAATACAGATTTAAAAAGTTGGAGATTGCAAATTTAGATTGTGTTCTCCTAATAACTCAAAAAACATTGCTTTCAAAAAATCTACCTTCTTTGAATTCTGGGCTGAAGTAGCAGCATCCAAGAGTCAAAGAGAGTTCTGATATCTTGACATTCTGGATAGCAACACAATCCATCATGAATCACTATATGTCATTTTCCTTACTACAAATGGCACCTAATTAATAGCCTTGAATGCTAGTGACCAAGTAATGATGCTGCAATTTGGGAATAGCCAAATTTTGATTAGATTGCTCTGGGAATTGTGTTTCACAAAAACATTTTTCATCCCACAGGAAATGAAAGGGATAAGAGGATGAAGGGGGAAAAAATAATTTATGTGAAATAGGTTTAGTGGTACCTGAGTTGGGAAGAGAGGACTATTTCTATGAAAAATGAGCATAACTTTTCTGTATCACTTTCAGGTCTATCAAATTTTTTTATGTTAACATTGAGAGAATTAATGTAATTATTATCAAGTCTATTTTACAGATGAGGAAACTGAGGTATAGAGACATTAAGTGGCTTCCCTGATGTAATATAGTTAGTAAAAACTCAAGATGGGACTCAAAATCAGATCTTCTAACTGTAAGGATGGTGTTATTTCTACTACTGTGGGTTGGAATGACTGAGAAGCAGAGATGGAAAAAAACTGAAAGTGACTGTGGGGTTCTGATTAGGTAAAAGCCATAAAATACAGTAATAAGAGAAAAGACATAAGAATTTAAACTCTGTGAAAGGTGGAGACCCAACCCTGTTAGAAATCATAACTTAGATAATTTAGAAACTGAGTCAAAATTTAATATATTATAACCTATAAAAGCTATAACAAGAATATCATGACCAGTACATGATCAATACATAATTTTATTTTGAGAATTATATTGGCTTAACACCCAAGCTCATTAATAAGCAGAAAACTAATACTATTCACCCATCAATAGTGATGTACCCTCTAGCTCCTCCTCCCTTTGTCTGTTTTCTGTAATTACCACAGGGATTTTGGGGGTTCTTTGTAGGCATCCATTAAACTGGCCACTTACCCAAGACTGAAGATTGCCCCTGGGTAGATATTCACAATGATTGATTAACCTGCTACTTATAATCAATCAGGAGATACTTGACCTCTTTCTTTGGTATCAAAAAGAATACCCTAGTGTAAGGGTCCAGGGTTCCTGAGTCAGAGGAATTCTGGATCTTACAGCAACCACTATTCCAACTAGATTTCATACTGCCCTTATATTCTAGAAAAAGGGGGCAAAATAAATATTGAAAGAATCTACAGATCACCTCCTGAAAGAGATCCAAAAAGAGAAACTCCTGAGAACATTGTGGCCAAATTCCAGAGTTCCCTCATCAAGGAGAAAATATTGCAAGCAGCTAGAAAGAAATAATTCAAGTATTATGGAAATACAATCAGGATAACACAACATCTAGCAGCTTCTACATTAAGGAATCGAAGGGCGTGGAATAGGATATTCCAGAAGTCAAAGGAACTAGGTCTAAAACCAAGAATCACCTACCCAGCAAAACTGAGTATAATACTTCAGGGGGGGAAAAATGGTCTTTCAATGAAATAGAGGACTTTCAAGCATTCTTGATGGAAAGACCAGAGCTGAAAAGAGAAT
>JAQQSK010007296.1:0-14040 GCA_028658325.1 Potorous gilbertii
CTAAATCCAAGATCATTTGTTATCCCAAAACATGATAGACATGGCCCTATAGATAGAAATTATAAAAGGAGATACTGCTCAAGAGGAACAATAGATTTCCCAAAACAAAATACTGACAATAAAATGATAAATTTTCCCAAATGAGAATGAAAAGGGGTAACATATTTAAAAGAAATGATGTGACTACATCTGTGGTTTCCAGTGAGTGAAGTGACCTTTAATAATCAAATAATTTGGAGTACATAAAGATGAATAGTTAGAATATTGAAAGAAAAGTTAATGCCCCAAATGTGCTGAGGCTTCTGAAAAGTGCAAAGAAAGACTTTTTAAAATGCTATTTTGAGTATGTTTGGAGCAAGAAGAGGAACATGGGAAGGGAAGTTTCTTTGGATTAGCTGTTGTCATGACACTTGATGAAGAGAAACCTGAATTAGCTACTCAAGTCCTCCTTCCTCAACCTCTCTTTTGCTTCTATTCTTATCAAAGAGTATGATCTTTAAGCTAGAAAGGGTATAATAGAAGTAGCTAAGAGGAAATTTTAGAGTATATTATTAAAAGGATGGCTAATGAACATTTAGACTAGGAAAACAGTGATCAGAGAGGATCAATATTTTCATCATGATTTGAATTTCTCTTATTAGTGATTTGGAACATTCTTATAGTTGTTCATAATTGGCATTTTTTTCCAGAATTGTTCATATCCTTTCACCACTTATCTTTTGGGTAATGGTTTTTGGTCATAATACACACACACACACACACACACACACACACACACACACCTCTTAGAATGTCATTTGGAAAAAGAAAAAAAGTAACTGATAAGTAAACACACAAAAAAGATAAATGTTATCCATAGATATGACCCTGTTTTGTTTTCATTTACTGTATCTTTTTCTAAGAAGGATGTCATTACCTCATTCTCTTAATTCTTATCCCTTCCTGTTTATTCTAAATTTTATTCTTTAATTCATAGTTCTTTTATCTATTCCTTTTTTAAGTCTCAATTCTTCATGAAGTTATAGCTTCTAATGTGATTATGATGAATTTTGTCTTCTAAATGGTTTTCATGTAATTGCCTTGTAGATTTCCCCCTCCTCCTTTTTTTTCTGTCATGTCTCTTAGATGTATCACTCTTGAATGATATAAACAAGATAAATTGTTATCACATGGTAGAAACTTTCCTGTGTCCCTGCTTGGCAGTTCATTACTATTCTCTGACTTCCCAATGAGCATTTTCCCCATAGTTCCCTTGAAACCTTTTCTCTGAGTTCATGCTCTCGCATTCTTCTGGAGGCTAGTCGCATCTAAAAACTCCAATTTCCCTTTTCCTGAGGCAGGATGCTGTCCTAGGAGGCACAAAATTTCTACAGGTTACACTCATTGTAAGGTCTTCGTCTCTCTTCTCTTCTCCCACAGCAGGATTCATTGTTCAGTGGGATGCTGTCCCTCTAACTGCTGAATCTAGAGTTTTCCTTCTTTCTCCCTTTCTTTCTTTTTAGTTGTATTTGTTGAACTTTCCAGTGTTTTTCTTGTCAGGGGTGGTTGTAAAGCAAATAATTTGCTCATTTCTCTTTTATTTTGTTTTAGAATGCTTCAAATGCATCTCTTTTTTTTCAATGATTCTTAATTAAACTCAGGTTTTCAGGGTATGTCACTTGAAGTTGCATCTTTCGAACACATTTATCCATTCCATTTCTTTCTGTGATTTCTGGGGGTGTAGAATAGTCTTATGATATTCAAATTTCCTTTCTTTTATATTTGAAGGTCTTTCTCATGGTCATTTGCTGAATTTATTAGGCATTAGACTTGTTCAGTTTCTTAGAATTTACCTTCTAGTTCACAGCATAGGATTTATTTGTTTTGTTTTGTTATCTTGGAGGCAATTTGTGGATTTTTTTTGATTAGCACTTTATTTTTTTTGGTTCAGAACATCTGGGTAGTTTTCTTGTACTTTTTCTTGCATTCAGGTGTTCAGGTTTTTTGATTTGCTATGTTCTTATGGGAGACATCTGTTCATTCTATCTTTAAGATAAAAGCATGATTTTTTTTCTTGTCTATATATCATACATCCCTTTAACATTATTTCTTTAATACAGTCTTCTTTCAGATCCACTTCAATGTATAATATTTGTATTCTCAATCAGTTGTTTTCTTTTTCTTCCTTTGGAGAGACTCCCAGCACTGGATTAAAGTTCTAGAACTGAGACCCAGAACTGCCTATGGACAATAGAATTGCCAAACAACTCCTAGTCTCTTTCTCAGTGTCAACTCAAAGTTCCCTGTACTCTCTTTCTGACCATTTGTCTGACACTCTCGTAGTCTCTGGACTGAGAGCTCCTAAAGCTGTTGCTACACCCCTAAGACCCACCACTGGTACTGTCACTGCAACCATGGGCTCTCTGGGTCAGCCTTTAGTCCACTGTCATAGATCATGCCTACCAACTCCTTAAGTTGTAGTAGGCTGGAAAAATGTCTCAACCTGACCTTCTGTTGACTGTACCATTCTAGAATTCAATTTGAGGAGTTATTTAAAGTTGTTAGAGGGGAATGTTGGGAGGGTTTGGTTGGATTGCTGTCTCTACTCTACCAACTTGGCCCTGCCTCCATTTTCTTTTGTCTTGCAATATTTATTCAGTGTTCCTTTGATTATGTAGTTGTCTAGAAGGTCATCTTCTACTTGGTTATTTATATCTTCCCTTTATCTGCCTATGTCTATGCTCAAAGTACCTGAATTTTCTTCCGTCTACCATCTTTAAGTAATTTCAGACTTTTTCCTTTATATTCCCCTATTTCTCATTTTCCAGCTCCTTTCCCTACCATGGTGTATTCACTCTGGGCCAGATCTCTTCACAGGCCTTAGAGCCTGGCCCCAGTGGCATTAAGGGAACATAATTGACCCCATCTGGATGCCACTCTCCTTTCCTTCAGACTTTGAGCAGCCCTCCAAATAGGCTGGTCCTCTACCCCAGTTCCCTTGTTTCTTTAGTTCTCTGGCATAGCAAGAATGCAGTGCAATGTTACTGCCAACCCAGATAGAACACACTTTCAGTTTCTTATGCCTTATATTACTGACAGGGAGGAGCTGGGGTAGGAGTGGGGCATATTTGAATTCTGTTGCTTGTTGCCCTGGAATGATGAGTTATGACAAGGGCAGAGTGTTGGCAGAAGCTAGAAGCTGCATCAAGGGGTTTTCTAGGTGATCTCAGAGCACAAGCCAATGAGTGCCATTGTTCTCCAAACCCTCCACACTTCTGAATTTCCCTGTTCAAGTGTACTATCATCCTTCCATCCATCCAGCTTTAGAACCAAAATATCTTCCTCAACTCCCCACGCTCTTATTACTCTAGTCCAATTTGTTGCCAAGTCCTGTCAGTTCTACCTTTGTAACATGTTTCACATGTGTCTTTTTCTTTCCTTACATTGCCACCATGCTGGTGCAAACTTTTATCACTTGGTACCCTAGCCAGTTGCCTGCTGGCTGGTTATCCTACCTTAAGGGTCTCACCTATCACAGTAATGTAGTGATGTCTTCCATGATATCTCTGTGTTCAATAAATTCCAGTGACTTTCTTTCATCTCCGGGAACAAATATAAAACCCTCTGATATTTAATCCTTTTCTAATATTTTTATACTTTACCCCCAGTGGACTCAGTTGACCTCCTTGCTGATGTTCTAACAAGACCTTCCAACTCCTGACTTTGGACATTTTAGTTAGTTGTCCCTCATTCCTGTAATGCTCTATCCTCATTTCTACTTCCCGGCCTCCCCGACTTCCTTGAAATTCTAGCTACAATTCCACCTTCTACTATAAGATTTCCAGACCCCCGTTCATGCCAGCTAGCACCTTCCCTCAGCTGATTATCTCTGATATATTTTGTTTGTAAGTAGTTGTTTTCTTGCTGTCTCCCACATTAAGGGATTCTTTTTTGTCCTTCTTTGTATCCATAGCTTGGAACCTACTAGGTACTTAATAAATGCTTGTTAACTGGACAAGATTGGAGAAGGAAGCATTTAG
Organism: Potorous gilbertii; assembly: GCA_028658325.1. NCBI lineage: Eukaryota > Metazoa > Chordata > Mammalia > Diprotodontia > Potoroidae > Potorous > Potorous gilbertii. The sequence continues at coordinate 4,020 of JAQQSK010007296.1, forward strand.
TAAGCACTTTGAAGATTAGGAAAATTAACCTTTTCTGTGTCTAGTTTGGGTTCTTGGTTTCTAAGATTGTGAAGACACATGACTATTTTACTTCTTGTTCATAATTCTTATTTGTTAGAGTTTTAAGAGACTGAAGATTTCTGTCTTTTAAAGCCCTTCTTTACAACTCTTCCCTCAAGCTTAGAGTTTGTTTTTATTAATTAAAAAAAAGAAAACAAAATTCAATGACTCTAGCATTTTATGAGTCTGAGTCTCAAGAAGTCTACCCCTTATATAAACATACAATAATAGTATTCAATCTTGTTTTCTAATTGTAGAGATGGTCTTAGTGGAATGAAGAAAACTCTCATGAGAGTCAGAAGATCTCTGTTTGAATATTAGCTCTGCTTGCCATTTACCATTTGTGTGACAGGCAAGTCATTTGCTTTTATGGACCTTAGTTTTATCATCTGTAATTGGAGAGGGGTTGGGCCAGATGAACTGTAAGATCATTTCCAGCTTGGACATCTCTTCTAACTCTAAAATTATATGACTGTATGACAGTGGTCACAGGGAGAAAGAGATGCTGCTAATGGAGTTATCGATAGCCTCCATGGTCACCACCATCACCTCTACCACTCCTGATCTCTAGATTGGTCTCAGGGTCTGTGGCCATTCTATGAGAATCTTCTTTACCTTGAGAAATCATTGCCTTTCCACTTCCCCAACAAATTAGCCCATGTTCCCACTTTGGGCAGCAGGAGAAAGTCAATCTTTGGATCAAGGCTGAGAGGCCATGGTAAAAAGAGGGTGATGAAAGTAGCCCTGGGTTTAGTGAAATGAAGATAAGCTCAACAGGGACCCAGAGGCTCTTAGGCCTGCCTAGTTTGTAGCAGGGTTCAGAAAATGTACACAGAGCCCAGTGTCCCAAAGAGCACAATACACAAGAGCCAGCCTGGGGGCAGGGAACCAGTAATAGCTTGTGCTAATGCCATCTGGGAGGCCTGCCCCAGCCTCAGTCTCCAGCTGAAGAAGCTCAGCTCTGTCCCGGGGCACAGTTGGGGCTCTATTCTTGTCTCAAGGGGGAATGTGTGACTCTCCTTATAGTGAATGAGAGCTACACGCACAGGCAGAGGAGAAAAAAGAGCCCTCAGTGTGCAACGGAGAGGGCTCCTCATGCTGGCTGTCAGCTCCAGCCATCCCCTCGTGGCTAGACCTTACACAATGCCTCCAAAGGGGATCAAGGATCCTCGGCTTCTGGTATGGGAAACCAGAAGCCTAAAACTAGCAAAAGCATGACTGAATTGTGTCCAGATAGGAGACTATAGACATATGTTCTAATTCAGACCCAGATAACTGAGGTTGAGAAAGGAATATAGAACCACCTTCCCAACTAATTACTTCCCTCTCAAGTAGATACACTCACACCTTCTCAGTTCTTTATCCAGATAAATTCTCCTTAGGGTCAAAAGGATCCTTTTGGAAGAAAAGAGGTAAGAAAGTGGGAAGGAAGGCAGAAGGAAGTCACGAAAGTAGCAGTTGGATAATGAGAAGTGTGCTGGATTTGGAATCAGAGGACCTGAGTTTAATCCTACCTCTGCCACTTGAGGTAGATAAGGTCATTAATTCTGGAGGTGTCGGGGACCTTAGAGGCCATCCAAGTCCAATCCTCCTCATTTTAGAGGTGAGGAAACTGAGGCATAGATAGGTTAAATGACTTTCGTAAGGGACATGGCCAATAAAAATAGCTTTGGAGGAATTGGAACCCAGCTGTTTCAGATTCCAAGTCCAGTGCCCATCTACTTCGCCATGCTTTCTTTCAAGTAATAGCTATGTGGTCTTGGGCAGGTTGCTTATCTCATCACCTGTAAAACAAGATACTATTTAATCTCTGAGATTCAGATTTAGCACTTAGAGATCATGTAGCCCAACCCCCTTATTTTACAGATGAGAAAACTGAGGGTCAGAGAAAGGGACTTGCCCAATGTCACATGAGAAGTTGTGAACCTGTAAGAGGAAGGGCAAGAGAAGCAGTGTGTATAATGGATAAAAGAGCTGATTCAAAGTCAGGAAGATCTGGATTCAAGTCCTGACTGTCAAAAGCTGGTAGTATGAACTTTGATAGTCACTTAAGATTTCGGTGTCTGAGACAACTCTGTAAGACTCTTAAGTTGCAGAGAAGGTACCAATCTTCACTGGTAGGAAAAAAGCTATTTCCGGGGGTTTTAGAAAAGGTTTGGAGGGAGTGATGCTACAAATGGAATCAGAGAAAATATCATCATTTTCTTCTACTAGCTAGCAAATCTTTTCCAGGGTCTGCTAATAATTCATTTGCTAATATCTCTGTCTTCCAGTCCCTGGCTCAGGAGAAGTACCTCCAATATCTATCTGTCTGCGGCAAACATAATTAAAGTCCTATCCTCCTCCTTAAGCGCCAATGCAACTATGGTAACAATAGCTTAACCTAGAAGGAATTAGTCTCCATGTCCTGATTTCTTTTAGTCCTGTGTCCCTGTGCTGTAATAAATGAAGGCTAAATAAAATAGCTAGCACCTGACCTAAGGACAGGACTGAGTTTGGAGAAATTTTCCAGTAGACAGTAGATCAGTGTTCGTATCACTTAAATTGCCAGCACTGTTGGTTTCTCGTACTCAAGGAAGAAAAAACTTTTAAATGGACCAAAAATCTAACCTGCCCCATTCTGGGGGGAGTAACTAGTCAGACGGAAAAAAAAAAATACTTGATCCAACAAACTCTTTGCTTTCATCTCTGTTGCCTCAGTGGTCTCTCTCCAACCCATTCACCCAGCTTGGTTCCAGCAGGAAATTCCTTGATGGCTGGGAGTGAGAGTTCAGTAATGAAAATCACTGATAGCAGAATTAGATCATTGCCAGGGAAATTCAGACAATGTAGAGAAGTTATTTGCTCTCCAGAAATAGGGAAGAAAAATGGATACTTGCTAGCCTGTAGGGTTGGGGCTAGATAGTAACTCAGGAAATGACTGAGAGAGGCAACAGGATAGGGGGGAAAGAGCTATGCCAGGTGGAACTGAGACTTTGCAACTATAAAACATCATATAAATGTGAGCTTTATTCACTGCCTGATTTTACTTAGACACAAGGAAGTATCATGTTGTGAATAGAGCACTGATAGGTATCAAGTTTGTCACTGAGTGTGAAATATTGTGCCTTCCCTTCTCTGGGTCTTAGTTTTATTGTATGAGATGATCTCTAACACAGTGTGATGCTATGAAAAACGTTGCAATAGGATGAAGAGAGGGGCAAGTTGAGAATTCCTGGATCCTACATTTTTTTCAGATGTATTGAAAATAGCACTAAATTTGTATATAAAGCTCCTGAATTTTTGTTTTTTATTAATATTGTTTTAAAATCACTTATTTCCCAATATATTCCTGCACTATCTATTTAGTAATTTATTTTTATATGCATCCATTATTTCTCCACCACTGTACTCCCCCACAGGGAACCAAAAAGAAAAGAAAAAAGAAAGCCCTCATAACAAATAGGCACAGTCCAACAAAACAAATTACTTCATTGTTATCGGTCAGTGATGTTCGATTCTCTGTGACTTCATCTGGGATTTTTATGGCAAAGATACTGGAGTGGTTTGCCATTTGTCTCCAGATCATTTTACAGATGAGGAACTGAGGCAGAAAGGGTTAAGTGATTTGCCCAGGGGCACTCAGCTGGTAAGTGGCCACATTTGAACCTAGGAGGATGATTCTTCTTGACTCCAGCTCCAGGTCTGGCGCTGTATCCACTGTGCCACCTGGTTTTTCTCAACCCATGGTTTATCATTGCACTATACTTACTCCCACTACGTTGTTGTCACTGTATAACTGTTTTCTCCTAACTTTGTCCATTTTATTATGTATTACTTCACAGATATCTTCCTAGTTTCCTCATAAACTCCATTTTGATGTTCCTCATGGCACAATAATGCTTTGTTACTTTCATATATCAACACTTGTTTAGTTATTCCCTAATAGGTGAATTTCAAACAACAGGTGAAAAATTCTTAGTTCTCTAGTTTTGGATAGCATGAAAAGAACTACTGCAAATACTTTTGTCCATATAGATCCTTTTCCTCTTTCTTTGCTCTCTTGGAGGTTTAAGCCTAAGGTTTTGGTATAGCTGGGTTACATGGTGTGCATAGTTTCAAATTGCTTTCCAGGATGGCTAGACCAATTTATAGCTCCGCCAGCCCCTCACTAATGTACCTATTTTTCCACAGCTCCTCCATCATTTGTCATTTTCCTCTTTTGTCATTTTTGATAGTCTGATGTGTGTGAGGTAGAACTTCAGAGTTGTTCTAGTTTTCATTTCACTATTAGTGATTTCGGGCATTTTTCAAATGCTTGTTGATAGTTTGTATTTTTTCCTTTGAAAATTGACAGTTCATATCTTTTGACCATTTATGTTCTGGGGGTGTTTCTTCTTACAAAATTCTTATAAATAAGAATTCTTATTCAGTCTCTTTTATCTTGAATATGAGACCTTTATCAGAGATACTTGTTGCAAAGATTTTTCCCCCAGTTACCTGATCCTATTGTAATTTTAATTGCATTAGATTTCTTTATTCCGAAACTTTTGAATTTGATATAATCGTCATTGTTCAGTTTATCCGATTCTTACATTGCATATGCGGACTCAAAGAGGTTCTGTCAAATTAAGTTTAGGTCCTAGTGTTGTTGTTAAGTTGTTTTAGTTGTGTCTAACTTCTCATGAGGTTTTCTTGGCAAAGAATCAAACCCTTGGAGTTGTTTGCCCTTTCCTTTTGAAGCTCATTTCACAGAGGAGAAAATGGAGGCAAATAAGGTTAAGTGATCTGCCTAGAGTTACATAGCTAGGAAGGATCTGAGGCTGGATTGGAACTCAGGTCTTCCCAACTCCAGGCCTGGTACTCTATCCACTGGGTCACCTAGCTGCCCCAAGGTCATAGCGATCTTTGTTAATTTCCTTTCTTTTCTCTGTCCTATGGGGGGTAGCTAAGTGGTGCAGTGGATAGAGCACCAGTGCAGGAGTCAGGAGCACCTGAGTTTAAATCTCACCTCAGACACTTGACTCTCACTAGCTGTGTGACCTTGGGCAAGTCACTTAACCTCAGTTGCCTCATCCTGGGTCATCTCCAGTCATCCTGATGAATATCTATCTGGTCACTGGATTCAGATGGCTCTGGAGGAGAAGTGAGGCTGGTGACCTGCACAGCCCTCCCTCACTTAAAACAGTCAAATGCAAGTTATGTTACTATTTCTCTGATGGTATGGTCTTCTTCAGCAACAAAGGATGAACACACACTCATCCATCCTATGAGGATTTCTGGGCCAAATGAAACTCTCCTGTCTGTTGTTCTTTACTTAAAATGGTTCTAAATTTCTTATAACAGTCATTCTTCTCGGAAGCTGTTGTAAATGGGTCTTGAGACTTAAAAGTTTATGTTGGTTGCTGGGATAACAAAGCTATGTGTTTTATGGATCTTGTTGTTGGAGAGGTGCAACATATACATAGAAGAGTGAGGAGAAGCTAATTTAAGAAATGAGAGCACACTAGCAGTGAGGGGTAGAATGAATGAAGATGACCTCCCTAGGAAATGGAGTCTGAGCTGAGTCTTGAAAGAAGCTAGGGCTTTTTGGAGGGACTGGTATGGAGAGAGAGGGTTTCAGGTCATGGAATGTCAAGTTTTAGAAACAGAAAAGAGGTCAGTTTGTCTGAGATATAGCATATGAATGGAGATAGGATAAGGTATAGAGATAGGATTTATGTTTTCACTGGTGTAGGGAATTTTCAGATGAGAGAACTCCCTTTCCCCATATAACTTAGAGTGTTAGCTCCTGAGAGAATGGAGAGAGTAAGTGATTTGCCTACCTTGAGTCGAGAGATGGAATCTAGATCTTCTTGACTTGGAGGCCAGTTCTCTACTCATAAAACAATATAGCCTCTCTCATTTTCCTTTTTTTCTGAGGCTCACTTAAATTCTTATTGACCTTGCCATGGACAAATTACTTCCCTTATCGGGGCTTCAGTTTCCTCATCTACAAAATACATGTATTGGGCTAGATAGTGTCCAAAGATTCTTCCAGCTCTTCATCATAGATTTGGCTGGAAAGGATCTTCTTCTCAAGGATTCTGATCCCCTTCTTCTATAATGAAATGAGGAGGCCAGTTCTCTACTCATAAAACAATATAGCCTCTCTCATTTTCCTTTTTCTCTGAGGCTCACTTAAATTCTTATTGACCTTGCCATGGACAAATTACTTCCCTTACCTGGGCTTCAGTTTCCTCATCTACAAAATACATGTATTGGGCTAGATGGTGTCCAAAGATTCTTCCAGCTCTTCATCATAGATTTGGCTGGAAAGGATCTTCTTCTCAAGGATTCTGATACCCTTCTTCTATAATGAAATGAGGAAATGAGGACCAGGATGGTTAAATGAAGGGGTTAGTAAGGTAGGTGTGAGTCAGACAGCGAAGGGCTTTAGATGCAAGACTGAAGTGTGACATTTTTATCCTAAAGGCAAAGGAGAATAATTTTGAGCAGGATAATGACTTGGATCCATGTCTTAGGAATTATAATTTGGCAGAAAGATGGAAGATGGATTAGAGAAGGAAGATGCTAATGGGAAGGAAACCAATAATGAAGCTCTTGTAATAATCCATGTTAGGGATTATGAGCTTGCACTAGGATAGTGACCATATAAGCAGAGAAAAGGAGACAGATTAAGGGATATTGTGACATAGTATCAACATGACTTGGGAACTTATTGGATATTAGGAGTGAGGAAGAAGGTAGAGTCAAGCATTCTTCTGAGTTTGTAAACCTGGGTATCTAGAAGAATAGAGTTACAGAAATTGGAGGAAGACTGATTTTTAGTGGGGGAGTTCATTAATTCTCTCTTGGAAATGCTGAATTTAAGATGCTGATTGGATATCCAAGTGACAATGTGGGAGAGATTAGGACTTGACAGAGAGATTTTAGGGTCAGAGATTAGGTTAGAGATGTAGAGAACTCCGAGATAAGGAAATTTTAATACAGGCTGACACATTTTCTTCAATTTATGGTCTCAGAAAGATTGAGAGATTAAGTGACTTGTTTAGTCACTTATATAGTCACATTATATAAATTGACAATTTATAGCTGAGGAAAGATTTGAGCCCAAGTTTTTCTGGCTTTAAGTGCTTCACTACACTGTCTCTGGGAGGGATATTATAATGTCAGTGTCAAAAACTTCAGAGGAATCAAGTAGAATTAGTACTGAGAAAAGGCACTGGCTCTTGCATTTGACATCTTTGGTTACATTGGAGAAAACAATTTAATTCTAGTAGTAAAGACTTGAAGCCAAATGGTAAAGGATTGAGAAATGGGAAAACCTGTCTAGGTGACTTTTTTTGAATATAGCTATAAAAGGAAGACATACTGTAGGACAGTAACTTGATGAGAAGGATCATTCAGTCAGTTAACAAGTATTTATGAAGTGCCTACTATGTGCTACTGGTATTGTACTAAGCTCAGGTCAAATGAAGGTTTTTGTTTTGTTTTTAAGAGTGGGGGAGACCTGGACATGTTTGTAGGCAGTATGGAAGAATCATGATGTATCATTTAAAAGAACTAAATGTATTTATTGAGATATTGAGAGGCCTTGCTTCTAGAAGTATAAAGGTGTTGGATAGATAGGCTTTCTGTATTCTTCCCTGTCAAATGACACATGGATTATTATGTTCATTTCTAGGTTTGTATTAACCAGTCACTGATGGAAAAAGGAGGGAACACATCCTAAAATGATTTCTGAGTTTCTATTAATATAAAATTCATCCAAACAGTCTTGCTATCCTAAAATTCTCTTATTGTGAATGCCTTACTATTAAAGAGGGGAATGGGAAGAGATAGGTAATGAGGATGCTGTCATGGATAGTTTATAGGTGTTGGCTGGAAAAGTATATGTCTTTACCTGTGTCTTTACTAATTTGATCAGTTGACCAAAAACGTATCAAGAAGTGGGGTTATCGTTTATCAAACTTTATTTAGGATTATTACTTGGCTTCTTTCTAGTGCAAGCTTAAGTCATTAATTTTCACTTTTTCTCTTATTATTGTAGAGACTCAGAAATATAAAAGTTCTCATAAGTATAGTTTTGGCTGTATTTCATATATGACATTGCCATTGTTTTAAAATATTTTGGTATTTTTCAGATTTCTAACTCTTATTTTATTATTTTTTTTTTAGGCAGTCAGGTTCAAGTGACTTGTCCAGGGTCATGCAGCAAGACTCAATTTTAGTATTCTTCAATTTTTAGATGAAGTTTTGAAAATTGTTCTTGTTATTGTTTTAGTTCTACTTTTATTATACAGTTTTTGAAAATACAGTATTCAATCATTTTTACCTTTTAAAATTTATGTAGTGCTTCTGTCAAATACTGTGACCAGTCATTGTGAATGTTCCTTGTATATTTTAAAAGAATGTATATTCATCATGACTCCCATTTATTTGGTTCTTGACATATCGCTATTAGTTGCAATTTGTTAAATAAGTAATTCAGATACTGTACTTCTTTATTGTTTAAACTTCTTTTGATTTGTCATATTCTGAAAATGGAATATTGTTGTCCTCTTATTCTTCTCCTTTTCTACTTGCTTCTGGTTTAACTTTAAATTTGTGAATTTAGCTGTTGAATTGTTTGGTCATGTCAAGTCAAAAAGTATTTATTAAGCACATACTATGTGCCAGGAACTGTGCTAAACTCTGGTAACACCAAGAAAGGCAAAAAATAGTCCCTGCTGTTGAGTAGCTCACATTCATACAGAGGAGACAAATAACTGTGTACAAAAAAGATACATCCACATATGGACACATATGCATGTGTGTATATGTGTTTGTGTGCACGTGCACACATGTTTCATAGGTAAGACACTAAGATTAAGGAGGACTGGGAAAGACTTCTTGCAGAAGATAGGCCTTTCACTCAGACGTAAAAGAAGCTAGGAAACCTAGGAAGCAGAGATGAGGGGATAGAGAGTTCCAGGTAAGGGTGACAATCAATGAATGAAAAGGTAGAGTCCAGAGATGGAGATAATGAGGGAGTCAATGTCAGGTATGAGGGGCCGCCACTGAAAATGCCCAGAGTTGGAAGCTGGTAACGAGGTCATTGTCTCTGGATCTCAGTGTACTTGGAGGGAGGAGTAAAGAAAAGAAGTAGGAAGGAGTCAGGTTATATATAAATGGCTTTAAAAGCCAGAGTATCTTGCAGGTGATAGGAATCCATGGGAATTTATTGAATAGTAGAGTGACATGGTCAGACCTTCACTTCAGGAGGATCAGGTTGACAGCTGAGTGGAGGATGTATTCAAGGAAGGGAGGCCAAAGAAGGCAATTGTAGTCCAGGCATGAGGTGGTAAGAGCCCTAGACACAGAGTGGTTTCCATGTCAGAGCAGAGAATAATCTTATGTGAGAGATTCTGCAACAGCGGAAATGACAGGACGTGGCAATAGATTAGATATGGTGGGTTGAAAGGGAACAGGCAAAGATAACATCAAGATTTCAAGCCTGCATTACTGGGAGGATGGTGGTGCTCTTGACAGTAGTAGGGAAAATAGGAACAAAGGAGGATTTGGGGGCAGGGGATGGGGAAATGATGAGTTCAGTTTTGAACATGTGGAGTGAGATAGCTAGTCTGCAATGTTCGTTAGGCAGTTGGAGATGTGAGCTAGGGTCAGGAGAGAATTTAAAGCTGGACAATCCATCTGAGAATCATCTGCACAGAGATTAATAATTTATAGAGCGAACGAGATCACTCAGTGAGAAGAGAATGCCCAAGATGGAGCTTTGAGGAACACCCACAGTTATTGGGTGTGAACTGAATACAGATCCACCAGAGGAGACTGAAGGAGTGGTCAGGCATATAGGAGAATCCCAAGAGAAGTAAGAGATGAGAGAGAGAGAGGGAGAGGTGGGGGGGAGAGAGAGAGAGAGAGAGAGAGGGAGAGGGAGAGGGAGAGGGAGAGAGAGAAAGAGGGAGAGAGAGAGAGG
>JAQQSK010007297.1:0-14040 GCA_028658325.1 Potorous gilbertii
AAGAATTATTCACTCCTTACTCAGTCTGAGCTGGCTTTCTACGAATGAGCTGCTAATCTTTATCTTCCCATGTTTTAGGCTCATCTATAAATCTCAACCTATAGAAATAAGATTTCTCATCCAAGGTTGCCAAGCTATGTGCAAAGCACTGGTCTCAGTGAATTTATTGAGACCTAAAGAATTGTGTTGTTAGAATGACTCACTTAACAATCCTTTAATTTATAATATAAGCAACTACCATTAGAATAAGACAGACTGGAGAGGTTTTTATAATTTTGCTCTGTAGACAATAGTAGCATCTTTATATAATGTACGTATATTATATATGTGGTATACAGAAATAGTAAAAAGTTGATATCCTGGCATTCATTTATTCATGTAGTGAATAAACACTTACTACTATGGGCCAATCACTGTGCTATGCATTAAAGCAGATGCAAAGTTTATATAGTACACAGTTCCCACCTAGACATTAAAATCTGTTGTTTTGCTGCTGCTGAAGATCTGCAAATGTTAGGAGTGCCCTTTAAATTCAGCACCCATAAGCAAAACCCAAGTTACCCCACCCTGGTTATTTGCCTTGTGCCAAGACAGTTCTTAGCACTTTCTCTTGACCCTCCTCAATATTACTCAATACCCAATAACCAGGTTGACTAAATTTTTCTCTCTTTTTAACAGGTCATTTTGGTATCATGAAGACAATGCTCAGAAATTCATACTGAAGATAGCTGGTCAGACCCTGCAGGGAGAGGAAGCAGAAAGAACCCACCCAGAGCACTTCCTGAGGTCCTACTGAACTTCCGATTCACAAGCAGCCCAACGAAGAGGGTGGGAAAGCAGAAGTGAAGTCTCTCATGGAGAATTTTAACACTGGGTGCAACCTGACAGAGGAGGTCTCTGTTGGCAGTCAACCCTTCAAAGCAGCAGGAGGACATCCTGCCTCTTCAGGAATACAAGCAAGGAAACATGTATTCACCAATCAAGGAAATGACCGTCCACCTCCAGGGCCCAACAATTTATCAAAGTTTAGGGGTCCAAAGCCTCCTTTGGCAGTAAAACCTTCATTTGAGAAGATAACAGACGAGTATCCCAAACCCCCATATCTGAAACCTACTGGAGTAGGCCAGAGATTTGGGACATCGGCAAGGTCAGTTAACAGGGACCCTGAGGGAAAATCAGGATTTCCGAAACCTGTAGGTCACAAACCATTTGACCAGCCAAAAGAAGAGTCCAAGCCTGTGTACCCAAGGCCCTGTTGGAAAAAACCATCGCTTCATGCTGTCAGCCAAGAGAATTATTTAAAAGCTCCTGGCCAAAAACCCATTTTCAATGCCCCAGCACAAGAAAATGAACCTAAACCTGTCTTTCCAAAGTTGGCTGGAGCTAAAGGAAAGTTCACTATCCCTTCGCAAGACCATGATCTCAAGCCCCCTTACTCCAAACCAGCAATTGGATGGAAAACTACCAATATAGATACCTCCCATGATGACCAGAGGCCCAACAAAGGCACATTTCCGCAGAAGGGGCCTGCGTTTGCCCCTCCCTCCAAGCCTAAAATCAGCCCTCTCAAGCCTACCAAGGAAGATACGGAGAGCAAAGACCATGGGACAGACCCCCAAAATATGCCTTTCCCTGGCATGACTCTGAAACCTGTTACCAACAGAAGTACTACGGGCTCAGCCCTAAATCTTCCTAAAAATACTGAAGAGAAAAAGGAAAAGAAGAAAATACATGAAGCTAAGAATATATTAATAAGTAAAATGAATCAGGATGACTCTAGCCCAGGTGCCACTCCACCCAAGTTCCCAAAGCCACCTTCCAAGCTGATGGTGGGAGGTCTTTGGAACCAAAGTCAAGAGAAGGAAAAGGGAAATAAGAATTCTACCACCCCTAAGCGAAAGCCTTTGCCTGTACTGATTACCCTGGGTCCAGCCCCACAGAAACCCAGAAGACAACCTAATGTTGATCTGGCAAGATTTCCAAAGTCCAGTCCTGCAAACATTTCCAACAAAGGAACAGCACCTTACTCTGTGACCACATCACCTCTATCTCTTCTACCAGCATATCCTGACTCTCAACCAGCTCCTCCAGCCTGTGACCCAACAAAACCACCAGTTCCAAGTCTACCTCCCAGATTTAGCAAAATTCCCCCTGAGCCGAAAAGTTCAATAAGTAAAAAATATTATGAAAATGTTGATATGCAATCCAATGACTTTGGAAATCCAAATGAGGTTCAAGACAGCAGTGAAAATATCTATGAAGATGTAGAAATAATAAGAGAACAAAGGAAGAAGAGAGATAAAGAAGAGAAAAAACGACTGGAGCAGGAAAAGAAAGAACAGAAGGAGAAGGAAAGAAAGGAGCAAGAGATCAAGAAAAGGTTTAAACTCACAGGTCCTATTAAAGTCATTCATCGAGCTAAGGCCTGTCGTGATGTCAAAGGAGGGAAGAATGAGTTGAGTGTCAAGGAAGGAGAAAAAATCGAAATAATCCGCATCATGGACAACCCTAAAGGAAAATGGTTAGGCAGAATCTCTGAAGACACATATGGCTATATTAAAACAACAGCAATGGAGGTCGACTATAATTTCTTGAAAATAAAGACAAGTTCTATGAGCACTCTTCCATCAAGATCCTTGGAAGATGATCAAAAAATATATGATGAAGTTCCTCAACATGACAGCATTAGCAGTCATAGTCAAAGTGGAAGTGATGACATGTTCTCATCTCAGGATGATGACAGTTTTGATGATGTTGAAGAAGAAGAAGAAGATAATAGCTCCATACTAGAGGGCAAAGAGAAGAGTAATTTGTGCACCTGGCCGATTTTGAAGATGCTAAAGGGAAAAGATGACAAAAAGAAAAGTATACGAAAGAAATCTAAAGACATTGAGTCAGGCAGTAACGAAGACATACTTTTCCCTGCTCCTCCAAAGCATCTTGGATTGAATGTAGGAGATAAAATCTATGATGATGTGGATGCATCTGACTTCCCTGCTCCACCTATAGAAGTCAGTCTAGGAGTGAACTTGGGCAAAAGCAAATCAGATGACTTAAAGAAGCTGAAAAAGCAAGAAAAAGAAGAAAAGGAATTCAAGAAAAAATTCAGTTTTGATGGTAAAATTAGAGTCCTCTATACAGCTCAAGTGGTGCCTACCTTAACTTCTAAAAAATATAGAAACAAAGATTTACAGCTGAAGCCAGGAGAATCTCTTGAAGTCATACAAAACACAGATGATACAAAAGTGCTGTGCAGGAATGAAGAAGGAAAATATGGTTATGTCCTTCGGAGCTGTTTGGTGGACAAGAAAATGGTGATCTATGATGATGTTGCTAATGACTAATAACTCTCCACTGTGGTAGCTGTCTTCATTAGATCCTAATATGCATTTTCATAATTTTCATATTATTAAGATGTAACAGCAAATGAATGACCAAAGTATACTTTATTATCACTCACTTGTTACTAAATTTCAATTCTCAACATAAAGAACTGAAAATAAATAAAAAAGAAATTCATACTAAAATGATCTGTATTAGCTCTAACATTCTACCCGCTGTCTTCAACCTTCTTCACTTATGAGAGCCTCTCCTTCGATTAGTGTTTTAAAATTTGTATGCAAGGGTCAGTAAAGGGAGAGAAAGTCAGCAAAGAGAAAGAGCAGAAGTAAAGAAAAGCAGGAAAAATGCTTTTCCAAAAGTGAACACTTTTAGAATAAAGTTCAGAACACCTGAAGGAAATGATGTTCAGAAGGAAAGAAGGGTTTGGAAATATCTGTCAAAGAGAGTGTGTGCATTTGAATGCTTCATCTAATTATATTAATAATACTATCGAATTTGCTTCCTTAGCAATCTGTGAATTCATAAAGGAGTATCATGAAAGGAATAAGAAATTAGTGATTTCCAATAAAGGACCCTAGCTTATATGATTCTCTACAAGGTAGTACTCATACACACTCATAAATACCCCTTTTTCAGATATATTTCTCCAAGATACACATACAGATGGACTTGTTCAATAGCTGCTTATACATGTCTGGGCCATACTCATCTACTTTGTTTTACCAGTATGCATGGTTAGACAATTTTATCTTTTAAAAATTATTTATTGTAAACATTGTTTTCTTCTTAAATTCTGAGTTCCAAATACTCTCCCCCTTTATCTCATACCCTCCCAAAACCTACTGAGAAGGCAGGCAATAGGACATCAATTATACATGTGAAATCATGCAAAATATATTTCCTTATTAGCCATATTTCAAAAAAATAAACAAGATAAATAAAGTGAGAAAATTGTACTTCAATTTGCACTCAGAGTTGATCAGTTCTCTCTCTTCAAGGTGGATAGCATTTTTTCACCATGAGTTCTTTGGAACTGTCTCGGATCATTGTATTGATCAAAGTAGTCAAATCTTATTGTGCACAATTATCTCCCAATTCTTCTCACTTCACTTTGCATCAGTTCATATAGGTCTTGTCATCTTTTTCTGAAATCATGTCCCTCATCATTTCTCACAGCACAACAGTGCTCTACCACAATCACATGCCACAATTTGTTCAGCCATTCCCCAACTGATGAGCAACCCTTCAACTTCTAATTCTTTTTCACCATAAAATTTTTTTGACATCTAGGTCTTTCTCCTTTTTCTTTGATATCTTTGGGATACAGAGCTAGTATTGAAATTATAGGATCAAAGAGTATGCACAGATTTATAGGCCTTTGGATCTTCTTCCAAACTATTCTCCAGAATGTTTGGATGACTTCACTATTCTACCAACAATTCATTAATGTACCTATTTTTCCCTCATCTTCTCCAGCATTGGTTATTTCTGATAAGTGTGAGGTGGTGCCTCATAGTTGTTTTAATTTGCATTTCTCTAATTAATAGTGAGTTAGAGCATTTTTTTCATATGACTATAGATAGCTTTGATTTCTTCTGAAACCTGTCTGTTTATATCCTTAGCCCATTTACCAATTGGGGAATGACTTGTATTCCTATAAATTTGACTCAGGTCTCTATATATTTGAGAAATAAGGACTTTATCAGAAATACTTGATGTAAAAATTGTTTCCCACCTTTCTGGGAAATGAAAATTATAGCAAAGATGACAAATACTGTCTAGGCACTCTTCTTTCGAATGATGCTTAATCTTTAAAATTTAGCTACATTCATTTTAAGAAATCTTTTGTATGCCTAGTCATTTTTTTCCATTTCCATTGCTATAGTTACTATGTATATTACTTTCTTTATTCTGCTTATTTCACTCTGCATCAGGTCATACAGATCTTTTCACACTTTTCCATATTCATTACATGTCATTTCTTATTGTACAGTAATATTCCATTGCTTTCATGTATGTCAATTTGTTTATCTATTCTCTAATCTATGGGCATATATTTTGTTTCTAATTTTCCATTATCATAAAAATGTGGCTATAAATATTTTGATATCTATGAGACTTTCCTTTTATTAATGACTTTCTTAGTGTATAAGGCTGGTAATGAGTCACTAGGTCAAAGGATATAGACATTGTAGTCACTGTATTTGCATAATTCCAAACTACTTTCCAACATATTGCTCCACCCATGATGTATTAGAGTGTCTATAATCCCACAACGCCTCCAGCATTGACGATTGTCATTTTTGTCATCTTGGTCAGTTTGCAGAGTGTGAGGTAGAACTTTGGAACTGTTTTTATTTGCATTTCCCATATTAATGATTTAGAGCATTCCGTCAAGTGGTTAAGAACACTTTGCAGTTCTTTTGAAAACTGTTCATACTCTTTGACCATTTACTTGTTGGAGAACAGTGAACGATTTTATACACACACACTCTATACATATATATATATATATAAATATATATATATATATATACATACATACATATTTGTAAAACCACTTCTATTTATATTCTATGCGTTAGCAATATTTGTATAAAAGCTTTTCAATTTCATATAATCAAAGTAACCTATTTTATCCTTTGCAATTGCCTTTATTTCTAGTTCAGTTAAGAACACATCTCCTATCCATAACTGTGAGAGCTATATGATCTGTTTCTCTTCTAATTTTTTCATAGCATGATTTTAATATCATTGTGTATCCATTTGAAATGTATTATAGAAGATGTTGTGTTGGTCTAATCTTAATTTTCTGACAGACTACTTTCTACTTTTCCCCAGAATTTTTTTTAAATCAAAGAGGGAGTTTTTTCCTAGGTAATCTTTGTTTTTCACTCTAACACTAGATTGCTATGTTTCTTTGTTTCTGATTCTCATTTGTCTGGTCTCTTTCATCAGTCTCACTCTCCACTTTTTAGCTAGTATCAGATAGTACTGATGACTGCTGCTTTATGGTACATAGTTTGAGATCTAGAAGTGCTAGTCTTTCTTTGTCCCTATTTCTTTTCATCATCTCCCTTAATATTCTAGATCTTTTATGACACTATTTTATTTAGAATTACTGTGGATTTCACTACGAAATTTTTGTGGTATCCAGGAGTGCAATATATGGGGTTGTTTGTAAATAGAATCATTTGGAGAGCCCCAATATCAAGAAGAAATCCTTTTATTTGGAATTTGTATTTAAAAAAAAACTTCAAGACACTGGCTTTACCCCTGCACATCATTGAAAAAATTTGTCTTTATAATTGCTTCTACTATTAAATCCTGTATAATTTTTAAGTATGTCTATGTGGGAGAAATTGCAGTCAAAGAGACATGTCAAAGTTGGAATTTCGCTCTATTGATTCAAACACTTTTAAAAGTCAGTAAACAATAGGACATATCTTTTAACATTTTGAATTCCTTACACCATTCAGTTAAGTATGTGATTGCAAAATAAATGGTCTGCTGTTTAAAAAAAATTCTGCAAAACCCTGCCTATTCCCGTCTCTTGATTGTATTAAAGATATCATTTATGCATGCTTAGACAATTCTCATAAAGTATATATACAGGTGAGAAGGCAGTCTCGTAAAGTTGGTAGTTGCTGATGCTTTTTCCACTGTCAAAAATGCTATCTGATATCTTTTCCATTCTAAGGGAATCTTCCAATCTTTGAAATTTTTCAAATCAATCCACAAATGCCTTTTAAATCATCTTACTTCCGGCACAATATTCTTCACTATGCATTTGATGCAAACCAGCTATGTTAACTACTTGCTAAATTTTCAAGTTACATTGCCAGTAATAGAAATACTACCATAGAATCGTTACAAAGCTAGCAAAGACCAACATTCTTGTATAATTAAACTGCTAGTAAATCATTAATAAAAAATAGTAGCTCCCATTTATATAGCCCTTACTATGTGCCAGGCACTGTGCTAAGTGTTTTACTATGATTACCTCATTTGATTCTCACCAACAACCCTGGGAGGTAGGTGCTGCCATTACCATCATTTTACAAATGAGAAAACTAAGACAAAAAGGGGTTACATCAAAGGGTCTCACTTGAGGGCCACATGCGACCTCGATGCCAGAGGTTTCCCCATCCCGGGATTAGGGCATACTTTCTTATATTTCCAAGAAAGGATTCCCTGGAATTGCAAGAATTTTTCTTAAAGGACAATATCATTCGAATTGACCAGACTTAGGAAAGTAAAGTCATCCTCATTCTAGCTTGTACATATCCATTATTAGAACAACTTTTTCAACAACAAAAGCAAATGATATTTCAGTCAACCGTAATGACCTTCTATATGCCAGCTTGGCTTGGAATGACATGAACGCTGAGCAGAAACAGCATCAGACTCTAAAAATCAACTTTTTATCATTGCCCCAAGAGTAATCACTAAAGCAGAAGGAATGTGTAGAGAAAGAAAAGCACATGTGTGTGGTACACATGTGTACACACCTAATACCACACACACCTAATATCTTTTCGGTTCCCCATGAAAAATGATACTTTCATTTCAGTATGTAAATAATAGAGGCTGTGTTCATTAAAACAACTTATAAAAAACTTACGATCAAGCAAACTAGGTAACTCAGGTCAGTTGTTCAATAGTACGATTGTTTTTTATGCCTCAGCCTTGCTAATTACTTGGGTGGATTTCTGAAACCCACAGGCATGACCTTAACATGATGAAGAATATTACCTTTGAGAAATGCAGACTTGACCAACAGGCTAAGCAACTAATTCCAAGGGCAGTGAGTTTTCCTAATGCATACTAATTAAGTCACTAACTGTGTCTCTGAGACAATTTCCCTAGTGTCCTTCTCTATCTCAGTTTCTATAACTGAAAATATTAACTCTTTCTCGACATGCCAAAGATAAATGAATCAGGTAGAGTGAAGTCAAGTGATTAGTCACCATCTTAATGACTGAAGAAAATCACTCCCACAGGTGACAGGTCTATGTCTCTATCTGTAAAACCTTGTAGTTAGTCAACAAAAAGTATTAAGCTTTTATTATGTATCAGGCACTGTTCTAAGTGCTAGGGATACAAAAGCAAAAAGCAAAACAAAAATAAAGGCATTACCTATCCCCAAGAAACTTCCACTCTCGTAGAGAAAAGCAGCACACAGATGAAAGCTGACAATGGAAGGAAAGAGTAAAGAAGGGCCAGAGTTCTGAAGTCTGGAAGCCAGGGATGCGTCAAGAGGAGAATGAGTACCAACCTGCCCCTACACATACACAAAATGGAGGGTGATTCAGGAACTCACCAATGAGAGAATGCTGGGTATGCCCTACAGACGAACATTTCAGTTTATGAAAGCAGGAATGCATGTAGATTCCAGGTTAAAGAGGCCCCAGGTCTGAAATTCATGAAGGAGATGGTATGGTTTAGAAGTCTGGGGAAAGAGGACCAAAGCCAGGAGGAGAATGATAATAAACAAATATACATATATATAATATATATATATATATACATATATATATCTTATATATGTATCTTATTTGTGTATATATATGTATACATATATATACATAAATACATACATATAAATACATAAATACATACATATACATAAATAAGCTAAATACAGTACAAATAGAAGATAACCTCAGAGGGAAATATCAAGGAAGTAGGATGGGGTGGAAGAGCGAACAGGGAAAGGTCTTCTGCAGAAGATGGGATTGAGCCCTGGGAGTCAGAAGGTGGAAGTGTCTCCCAATAATGGGAGACAGTCTGTGAAAAGGCCCAGTCAGGAGATAAAATACTGGGTATAGGAACTGTAAGAAGGCCTCTGTAGCTGGATCCTAGCAGACACAAAAGAGAGAGAAGTATAAGAAGACTAGGTTGTAAAGGGCTTTAAATGTCTAGGAGAGGATTTTATATAAGATCCTGGAGTTTGGAAACCAACAGAGATTATTGAGTATGGGGGTAGGGGGCATGATAGGAAAATCCCACCTGCAGTTCAGTGCCAAATGAATTGTAGTGGGGGACAGATGTGAAGGAAGGAGACCGATTAGAGGACAGTTGTAAGAGAGATATGGCACTGCAGTCTACTAAGCTGGTGCATCTAGATGTCTCCTGCATAGTGCTGTGATTCTATACACCGAGAACCAGGAACAAACAGTGGCTGACTCGAAGGAGGGGATTGGGTTGAAGGCAGAACAGAAATACTCAAGAGATCACTTGCATCCTATTCCATAGTATATGTAATTTACATAGCCTAGTGGGTACTTGGCATTCAGCACCCTGGATAGGAAAGTACAAATAAGAGGAGGAGGGAGGAAGAAGAAAAAGGAGGAGAGGGGAGGGGAAAAGGAGAGGGAGAACAAGAAAGAAGAAATAGGAGATGATTTTAGAGATTTAAAGGACATTTATTCAGTGCCCTAGAGACATAATCTGGTAAATGCCCTCCCTAGTGGCTTGAAGGAATTAAATCAACTCCTGCCACTTCCCTCCCCGAGTGAGCACTTTTTATGTGAGCAATGGGCAATGGACATACTTAATCTAGTGACAGAACTCTCATAAGGGAAAGAAAACTTTGACCCCAGAGTGCCACAACATCTAGGAGACATACTTCTTGGTGGGGCATGCTTCCCTCTGGTGGCTAGCATCATTCCCAAACCTGACATCACAGTCTCTACTGGCCTAGGAATTAGTGTTGGAAAAGGGCTCAGGGCATTTCCCCTACCTTCCAACCCCATGGCTTCCAAGGACAGACCACTCTGGTTTCCAGCACAAATGCACCCATCAATCAAGCTAGTTACTTTACCATCAGACTACCTCCCCAAACTGTTTTAGCCCCAGGTGAAAAAAAAAATTCCTAGCTAAGCCTCTGCTTGCTACATCTGAACCAAAACAGACTCTCTAAAAGCTATAATTTCCTGCTTAACTCCTCGCTGCATGGAGAGAAAACTTCTCTACCTATTCCCTTCCCATATTCATGACACCCTTGGGGCAACTTCCATCCAGGTCAGGAAGAGAATACAGTTAGGAAGATTCACTTCATACCTATGGTAGACAGACACAAAATTATATTCCTCTGTGGCTTCCTTAGGAAGATTTATACAAGGGGTCTTCAGACCAGCAAGTTTAAAAACTAAGCTCACTGTACTGTGTAAATCATTAATGGCAATCATTTCTGCACCCCAGGAACTGTACTTTCTGCACATTAAGTAACTATTTTAAGAGATTTCATTTCTGGATTTGGTTTAGATAAATGAATCATAATTCAAATGTTTATGTGAAATTGACGTAACCCCCAGTGACTGAGACTTTACTTCCTCAAATCAAGCAAGTAAATTTTCCAACAGATTTAAATATCAAACAAGAGTGTTACCAATTCTTGATGCTGGAGGCCATCTTTAGAAACCCTGGCAGCTAATTAACCCTTTCTTATCTATGCACATGACATTTTGCCTTTGTTTAAGCCACAGTGCCAATCTGGAACTTAAATGTGGGAACTCTTGAGTTTTGGTTAGCCCAGATTTGGGCTGCATTAATTCAAAGAAGTGACTATGAGAGGGTAAAAATTATTCTCCTTCATGAAGTGTTGGGAGAAAATCAAGACACATGTACATTTCCATATGGTTTTTAGTTCTTTGGCAAACACCCCCTTTGGATGGGAACAGGGCATGTGACAGGTTATATGTCTACGTGCCAAGTTTTGTTCATGAAGAAATATGGCTACACTCCTTGATTTCAATGAGAGTGTGCTGCACAAATCAATGGCAAGATACAACCCTTTCCTCCACTTTCATTAAAAGTACAATGTACTCTGACTCTGTCGTAATCAGGAAAAAAAACCCAAGTATATGAAGGCTTGAAAAAATGGGAAGCATATGTGTAGGATATCACTTCCTGTTCCAAGTCTGGTCCAATTGGGCCTGGAACAAAAGCTATCATTTTATGGCCTGATAGCCTGACATTTATCTGATTTCTTCAGAAAAAGGTGCTCCAATTTCCCAAGCACTGACTACAATAGGACAGATGATTCCCACGTCATCCTCTACCTCAATGAGCTCTTTAAACAGAAGAACTGTTTCAAAATTATAAAATATTTCTGGGTCCAAAGTATTTTTTAATCTTCCTATTTTTGTTTACATAGTAAAATTAGGGAAGGAGTTCAAGGATAAATAGAGGAGAATACAACAAAGCAGTTATTTGGCCTAGTTTAGAATAATTTTTAATAAAACTAATCATTTATTACAGAATTCAGTCAGTCATGGGCTGCACAAACAAACAGCACAAGTTAAATCATATCTTTTTTTAATTAATGGGAGCCTGATCTTTAAGAGCTAGTCTTTCTCCATCCAATAAGGTGACTATTTACCAGCCATGTCCCTTCCTGCTGCATGGTACCCTTGCTCCTCCTTTCTGTACTGTTCTTTCTCTAAAATTCCTATGTATGGTTCTTCCAGCTTCCTTGATCATTAAAGTCTCCATGACTTTAATGTCAGAAGTGGGAAACCAATCTCAAATCTACCTTAGCAGGAGCCCACTCCTCATTACAAAACATCTGAGCTGCCTTGATCCTGAAGCTGTCCTGATATATGAAGTGATGATAGACCCAGGAACTCCAAAAAGAGTTTCGTGTAACCATGACAAATCCTTGGAACAGTCTTATACAAGAATATGACGGATTCCTTCTCTTGTCAGGGCCCTAAAGACTGTCCTACCTGAGGCTCCCTTAAGACATCTATAGCTGTACCCCTTCCGTGACTTTCCTAATCCCTCTTTGGAAGTATCATCGAGATTCTAAACCTAACACTAAATGTGCTCGATTCTAACCCAAGTTCAGAGGATTCAGATGAAATGTTCTAGTTTGGAGGTGTGAGATGCCACATCAGTGTGGGAAGTAGAGGTTTCCCTAGTACCTTTCCTCTGTTACCTCTCTCCTCTCTCTGCCCTCTCCAGCCTGTTACTTTAGGGTCTCCAATTAAGTCATGTGGCTGTCTTGGAGACATGTCAGTCAAAAAGTCTTAACTGTTTTTACCATTGTCTGACATATCTAACTCTACTGCAAATAAGTGTCCCAGCAAAGGTTCCCACATTTCTCTTCAGATTTAATTTTTTAATTTTAATTTAATTTTAATATCCTAATGTAGAGTGTCGCAAAAGTCTGAGTGCAGTTTTAAGCTTTGGTAGGTATTTAAACTACAAATTAATTGATATTTAATAGGTTAATTAATAGATATTTAAACTATTAAAGCTTAAAAGTATACTCAGACTTTTGGGACACTATCACAGAAAATAAGAGAGAGAAGCCAAAGTCAGAAAACATTTTCTTTTTTTCTAACAAAACAATAAAATTGAAAATTAACTATCCTTTAAAAAGAGTTTATAAATATGACTCATTACTCTTTAGAAGAGACTTCCTGAAAGGAGCACAAAATAAACAAGAAATCTGTGACTATGGGTGCTGAAAGTGTGGAAACAATAAAGGTTCTGACCCAAGGGAACCAAAGAAATACTATGGAGATGAGAGATATACTTCAGGGCTGGAAAACACTTCAAAGTTGGACAAAAAGGTTGGGTTTAGGGCCTTGCATCAGATAATATTTAGAAGTGGAGGACACACACAAGGCAGTGAATCAAAACAAGGTAAACAGTCAACAGCAGAAAAGTTTTTGACACTAACATTCTGATATCCAACTATGATATCCTATTTTGTATCACACACTTCAGCTGGGCCCTGCATCTCCAAACACCCTTTACAGCTTCATCTGAATTGGCCTCCAGAGCTGCAGACTTAACGTATCTAAAATTAAACTCATTACTTCTCCCTGCCCAAGCCAACCCCTTCTCTGGGGTTCCTGTTCCTTACCAATGAACATATTTCTCCATTCGTTCTGGCTCTAAACTTCAGAATCATTCTGAATTCTTTCCTCTCACACCATATCTTAATTAATTGTCAAGTCGACACAGCCTATAAAATACCTGTAAAAAAGAACTCCCAACAAATTCTGGAGCAGCAGAAGCCACAGAACAATGGAGTGGAGATTTCTGTTCCAGAGAGACCTGAAAAACCAACACCAAAGGTCCATCGTGCACCGGACCCGGAACAGAGCCCAGCCTTGGCCGTGCAGCACTAGGGGAGTGGATCCGAGCAGGCTTCAGGGACAGAATCTCCAGTGGCCATGCAGGTCCCTCCATCCACAGGTGCAAAGGTCAGTGAGAGAGGCTGTTTGGCTGGCCGAGAGGGGAACGGGGTGTCTCCATAACTCAGGACCCCTCGGGAGGCAGCAGCAGAGGCAGCAGTGGACAGGGGCTCCCAAAGCAGGCAGGAGCTCAGATCCATTATTGAAGGTCTCTGCATAAACCCCCTGAGAGAACTGAGCCCCGTGTGGCAGCCCTGCCCCTGCTGAAAGCCCTGAGGCTGGGAAGGAGCATTTGAATCTCAGACCCCAAGCACTAGCTGGGCAGATCTAGAGTTGAGGTAGGGGTGGAGAGTAATCTCAGAAGTCAAGTAACTGGCTGGGAAAATGCCCAGAAAAGGGAAAAAAAAATAAGATCATAGAAGGTTACTTTCTTGGTGAACAGATATCTCCTCCCTTCCTTTCTGATGAGGAAAAACAATGCTTACCATCAGGGAAAGACATAGAAGTCAAGGCCTCTGTATCCCAAACATCTGACATAGATATC
>JAQQSK010007298.1:0-14040 GCA_028658325.1 Potorous gilbertii
TGTACTGGGGTGGGAGGAGGGGACAAATGGAGAAAAAATTTTGGAACCCAAAATTTTGTGAAAATGAATGTAAAAAGTTAAATAAATAAATTTATATTAAAAAAAAAGAATTCTGTCAATGCCAAGATTGTACTGTTTCCATTACGCAATAGTAGAAGACAATATTGAAGGGGGTTATTTTGTTGCTTTCATTTTTGACAGCCAACACTACCGATCAGATCAAAAAGCTGAAAGTAAAGTGATTGGGGGTCATGTACCAACCTCAGGAGATAAATTTGGACTTATCTGTCACTCCAAAGTATTATCCTTATTCACATGTTCCTCTGGGTGAGAGGTTCACTATTCACATACTGTACACAGATTACATCAATGAAAATAATTGGTAATAGAAAGAACATCAACACTCCGAGGGAAGGCATTTGACAGCTTCCTGAGGAGGCCTTTCATAGAAAGATAAATAGAAGGAAATAATAGAACCTGTCCATCAATCATGGAGCTATCAGTGGAGTGATTATCTATTGCAGGACTTTTCAAACTTAGTGAACTTCCTTTAGACTGTTAGAGGATTGAGCAACTTGAGGAATGGAGGATGAAGTAGGAGACACTTTCTATGGTGTAATAAAGTATTTCTTAAAGAAGTGTAAACCTTATCATTCAAATAAATTTAAATTTGATCAAAAAGTATGGAGCTGGTGTTTGGTGGTATTAATAGTGTGTAGTCTAAATCAATAATAACCAAATTGAGCAAAAATATCCATATCTCCATTTATTTGTGAAAGCAAATTTTCTAAGTTTGGAAATAGAATTTGTTGTTATGAAAATAGTATTTAAAGGTCATCCTTCTTTTTAAAAAAGACTTTGAAGGGAAAAAGATATGTAGGAGCAAAATAAAAATTTCAACTTAAATTCTGGTTCAGTATTTAAATAATTAAACCATTAAATATTTTAAAAAAGAAAGTAAAATCTTCAAAAGAAATACACCACAAAAACGATAAAACAAAACTCTTCTTGCTTGAAGTTGTAAGAAAAAAGCAGTTCTTCAGACATTCTTCTACTCATCTCAACGTAAGATGATTACATCTTTTGACCTCCTCTAGCAACAATTTATGAAACATTTATTTGCCAGTTAACAAATATTTTAATGCTATTTAATGGTCCTTTATATATGCCCAGAACTGTAATAGTATCTCTGTCTCTATTATCTCTATCTCCTTCTCAATCTCTTCTCACCTAGTTAAATTTTATGATCTCAATTTGATTGTAAGTTCCAACAGAGACAATTTCTGAAACTTTCTATTTCTTAACCTGTTCTTGCCAATGCACCCTAGACCAAAGAAGGCACACTTTAAATATTTTTCATATGATATTAATGTGCTTTAATGTATTATTGCTAAGTTTTTTTGACAAAGTAAGGAGGCATTGACTGATGGAAGATATATTTTTCCCTTAAGTAGCTAGAGGTCATCTGACTGGGTTCAATTTTTTTTCTTTTTAACTTAATGAACCAAAATCACACATATTAAAAAAGTTATTGGTGCAGATACAAACTACACTTCTACTTTGTATTTTCATCATTCCTTTTCATTTTTGACCTCATCTTTTTTAATATCTTTATATGCTTAAATTATTGTCACTTCTTTAATATACTATTCATACCAAGTTATGGTTTCCAGTTTCACCTAGTTAAATCATCTGGCTCCTTACTCTGTTAGCATCCGAAGTTAATGTTGCTCATTTCCTCATTTTATCCTCTTTTACACTATACATTTTTTGTCTCATTAGTTGAATCAGAAAGCTTTTTTCATTTCTAATTCTATTCTTACAAAGAGTAGTTCATGGCAAATTTTAATATTGAGATTATATTCATACTAATGCCCCAAATTGTCCTTTTGAAATTGTGTTTTGAAATGGTGAAGAATGATTTCTTTGGAAATTTCTGATGAGCTGCGGTGTATTAGATTCTCTGAAATTAATATAATTTTGCATGGAAGAAGGGTGCAAGGTAAAGGAAAGGAAGTAATTTCATTAGCAGTAATGTTCCTGGGATTGGTTTATGCATTCATCTTCCTTGATAGTCTCACTGTATCTGGAGAATAAATTCTGCCAGATTTTCCAGAAAGATGCTGTATAGTAAACTGAAGACTATAATCATATATTTCTGATATTGATCTTGGTAATTGCTGATTAAGTAAGTAAAGGAAACTTCACAGAGTCTACTAATCATACAGTGCTTTATTTACTATTTTATTGCCTTCAATAACATCTATCCACTCACCTAATAAATCAAAGCCATTGCATTGATATGAATTCTGAAGTCTAATAATGCTTATTAGTTTATATGACATAGTATTCTTTGTCTTACTTGTTCTTCACCAGTTCAATCATATCTTCCCATTAGCCCTTAAAAATATCGTATCTATAGTTTTTCACATTGTAATTATATTCATGTATGAATATTTGATCAGCTATTTCCAAAATGGTAGGATAAATACTTTGTTTTTACATTTTTACAACTATGAAAACAAATGAAGTGCTGCTATGGATATTTTTGTGCACCCCATGGATCAAAATTCATTTTTGTAAGATACTCCTCAATGGCTTAGAACTTAATATATGTACCTTGATCATGTTAATTTTTCCCCCCAAATCTGTCTTCATAGATATGTTTTTGAAGACAATCCAGAACTGAGTATTTTCTCTCTCAGGCAGCCAGAAGTTGAAAATCTCTCTTCTCCTGAGTTCTAACTAATCCTTTTCCCTATGCAGTCCGTACTCCACTGTGAAGATTTCTATCATTAGTTTCATCTTAATTCTTTCTATGTTCCTTGTGAGGGGAGAACTTTAAAGCTTCAAATTTAAACACCCTCATCTATCCCATTTAACTATTCTTGTAGTTACAGCACTCAACCCTACATTTCCAATTTTCAGTCAAGTCTTTTTTATTAAAGAATCTGTGGCAAAAGAAAGCACTGTCTTGTGGTGTCTTTTTGTCTTTTTCTCAGTTCACAATTCCTAGTCCTACCTGGCTGCTTCACCTTGATCATCCACCTTTCCTTAGGCCAGGTTAGTCTGTCTTTGGTTGATGACTGCAAGAGCCCCTAATCCTCCTCCCCTTAAATATATACAAACATACATACACACACACACACATATATATGCCATGCTCAGCATGGTATGCCCACATCAGAAAGGGTACTGTGCTCTTTGATCAAAGGAGAATTGAGACAGCACAAAGTAAATGCAGGAAACACAACTTTGTGATATCCACCACAAATATTCACAGGGACTATCTGTGCCCAACCTGTCTCAGAGCATTCTGAGTTTGTAGTGGTCTGATCAGCCACAGTGGGGCACACTGAAATTTCACTTTATTATAGTGATATCATTTTGGTGTTCTTCGAAGATGAAGGACAACAACCAACCAATCTGGCACACAAAACTTCTTCCAAAAACTAAACCCCAAGGTAAAATTGAATCTCACAGTCTTTATACACTTTTTAGAGCCAGGGGGCATCACATCCCTTGAGAACCAGAGTCTCATTACCAAAAGGTACAGGTCTTCCTACTAATCATCCCAGGCCCAACAATGGATGGGAAAAATTCTCTTTAATCACATTATTCAGAGACATTATACTTTTTGGTATAAACAAAAACTTGCCCTCATGTTAGTTTTAAATCATCCTTTTACTAATTTCTTATTGTGCAATAATATTCCATTGCATTCCACAAGTTCATCTATTCAATTGATGCCCCTCTTTATAGTCTCTAGGAAAGAGAGAAAGAAAAGAGTTGAAAATATTATAATTTCTTTTTTTAAAATTCTGTTTTGGGTTAGACCTAAGAAAGCTATTGTTAAGTCAAAGAAAATGCATTGATTAGTAACTTGTATATATAGTTCTAAAGCAATTTAACTTTCCAGAGTGATTGGTCAGATTCATAGCCTGCTAATAGTGCCATAATGTGATTTTCCCCCCTCACTGCTTTGTAATATAGTTTGATATTTGTTAGCAGCAGACCCTGTGCCATTCCCCGTCCATTTTTGAAAAACTATAATTTCTCTTGAGATATTTGATCTGTTATTTTTCAGATGAATTTAATTATATTTTTTGCCTACCTCGACATGGTAATCAATTAGTACTTCAGTTGATTCATACAACACTGAATTAGCAAAGTAATTTAGGCAATGTTTTTATGTTTATTATATTTGCATAGCTGAATTATGAGCAATTAATATTTCTCCAATTATTTGCTGTCTTTATTTCCATAAATAATATTTTGTCTTTTCGTTTATATAGTTTCTATGTGTGCCTTTATGCTTCCAAATATTTTATAGTCTATAGTTGTTGTGAAGGGATTTTCTCTTTCTATCTTTCCCTGAAGTGTTAATAACATGAAGAAATGTACAGTATTTATAAGGATTTATTTTATATAATTCAAGTTAGAATAAAGTATTGTTTTAAATAAGTTTTAGTTGACTCCTAGGGTTTCTTTAGCAAGACTATCAAATCATCTGTAAAAGGTAATATTTTATTTCCCCTTTTCCTATATCTATTCCTTTGATTTCTTTATTTTCCCCTCCATATTACTATAGCTAGTATTTCTAGAACTAAATAAAAGAAAGTACAGGTAAATGTTGACTATACTGGCACTTTGGGAAAATGTATGCATAAATGCATTTAGGTTTAATCTTTTAAGAATAATTTACATTATTAACATATTATTTACAATTTACAAAAGTCTAGGCAATCGAGAAAATAATAAATCAACTCCCGATTTTGGTGTATTCCAGTTTCCAAGGTTTAAAACTTTACATTGAAAATTAATAATCTGCTTTCAACATTTTTAACTGACTTTAGAATATTCATGAATATTAAAAAAATAGTTTTGAAAATGCAAGTTCTTACTTTACCCCTGATCTTACTGGAAATGCCTCCAATCTTTTTCCATTACATATATGGCTTATTTTTGGTTTTAAGCAGATACTATTTACCACATTAAATAAAGGTATGTTTATTCCTAATATTACTTTTTTAAAAATAGAAACAGATGTTGGAGTTTTCTCAGCATCTATGAATAAAATCAAGTAATTTTTGTAATTTTGATATTAATATGGTCCCTTGTGTTTGTAATATTCTTTATATTCAACCAAAAGCAAAATATTGTGTATATGACTTTTCTACGTTTAGATATTGAGAACTTATGAAAAAAGGTTTGGCTATTTTGCATTTTTGCTAAAGTCTAATTAAATTAGATACCTGGCTCTCTACACCTCCCCTCTCCATTCCAGGTACTTTTATGCTATGGCACAGAATTGAATTTTCTGGTTTACCCCCTCCCAGTACTCATTTCTAACTAAACAATTCAGATTATATCTTCATTTCATGACATTTAAAAAATTAGAGAAACATAATTTCTGGTTAATTTAATCATTTTATTCACAATGCCAGCATGTTTATTAATAAAAAGATAGTCATTTGGTCATCTCTCTCTTAGGTCAAAGACAATCATAGTTGTTGGTTAACAGTTTATGTGCCCCTTGGAAAAGGGGTGCTCCTGAGGGTGGCAATCAGACCAATAGTTAATGAAAGAATGAATATTACAATGAAAGACTGGACCTGAAATTCAATTATATTGTTCATTTTGAAGTTATCTCCAGCCTTGGACAATATCTATTCAAATAATTTATCCCCCACTTCCCCTAAGCCTGAGGAGAGCACAGTGGCTTCTCCCTTCTGGGTGTGGTTTGAGCAAGAAAGTTGATCTAATCTCATTATCAATAATGTCTTTTAAGAGACTGAACTTCTAAAATCAGTTCCTTAGAAAAAAAGGGGGAGTCCTCTGGAACTCCCCAAATCATTTTCTCATCAGTAATCATTTCTCTTGATTTCAATTGTCTGGACTACCCTCACTGTCTTTGTCATTAGTGACAGGGCAGTCTCCTAATACACTCTTCTCATGTTAGCTATTACCTGGCAAACTTTATATGCTTGAGTTTTGTGTTGCTTTAAGAAGAGACTGACAAAATTTGTGCTACCTGTGGAGTCTACATACTTTTTATTCTCCTCTTTTGAATCTTGTCCTTCTATAAACATCATTCTTGAGTAGCAGTGCCTCTTTCTGGGAACAGCTCCCTCTCATTGCACAGCAAGTATCAAGAACTCAATTTGTATCATAGAAAGAGTTTGGAAGAATATCTTCTTTTCCTATGTTAGCAAACACTCTATGTAATATTGAAGTTAATTTTTCTTTGGGTAGTAGATAAATTCAATTATAAATCTCTGTAATCCCAGGTTTCTTTTCCTTTATTTTTCCCTTGGGAGTCCATTGACTAAATTAAATTATGTATTTATAATTTCATTAATCTGGATTTTTAAAATATTCTGTAAATATTTGTCCATTTCATCTAAGTTATTAAATTTTTAAAATTATAATTAGGCAAAATGTATTCTTATATGTGGGTGTCATTTATACACACATTTAATTCCACCTTCAATTCTTATGAATTCTTTTTACATTTTAAAATAAACACAGATTTTCCTCTCTGTTTAAAGTAATTAGATAATTGATGATCAAATTTATTATGTTTCACTGCTTCTAAGCATACTTATCAACTAAAGGAACTTTTTCTTTCTATTTTGTTTATCACTTCTTTGATGTTTCAGTAGCTCTACTGTGTTTGGAGGAGGGGGGTTGATTTTTGCACCTCTAATTGTTTTTCTTAAAGTTACATTATTAAACTCTTGAACCATTATTTCTCTCTTTTATGAATGTGTTTAGAAATATAATCCCACCCCCACCCCCTGCCAAGGACTACTTTAAATGTAGCCTAAACCATTTTGTGATATTGTCTCATTTTTGTCATTTTCTTTATTAAATTTTCATTTTCAATGATTTATTCTTTTATTTACCGTTTTTTAAAATTACTTAATCAACAATTAATTGTAGTCCTTTAAGTTACATTTATTATACATAATTATATTACGTTGTGATTAGTGAAGACTGCTTAATATCTCTGCTTTTCTGCATTTGTTTGTGAGGATATTATGACCCCAAACATGGTTAATTTTTATAAAAAGTGTCAATAGGAATTGTGTTCTTTCTATCTTTCTCATGTATTTCCATATTCCAATGATTTAATTATTCTCTCTTTGCCCTCTCCACCACCACTGCTGCATAGATCACCATGAGGCAATGACTAGCATTTCATAGACCCCCATAGTTTCCAACTGACCTAATTTATAGTTGGAAGAAATTCTAATATTTAAACATACTAAACAAATACCCTAAAGGAATTATGGTAGCCATATAGATATCGTACTTTAAAGTTTGGAACTAGGCACAGAGTTAAATGAAATAAGAAATCCAGGTCCTAAACAAATTTAATAGATAGTAACCTTTTTGTCTAGTATTTGGTATTAGAAGGGAGAAAAAGGCATTTACTAATCTTACTTTCTCTGAACCACAAGACATCTTTTCCAAACTCCCAGTGAGCACTGCAATATAATGTCTACCTTGCAGGGAATGGTCTGCTAGATTCTGAGGACTATACATTAAAAAAAAAGTTTCATAGACTCTAGCTATGGCATAATTTAGAATAGAATTTCTGTCCTTTTTTTTTATTCTTAACTGTCATTTCTGAAGATCCCACAGAATGAACTTGAAAATGGATGAGACAGATAACTTCTTGTCTTCCTTCCATTGATTCTCCTAAAGCTCCTAGAAGGCAAGGGAAATTCATGAAACAAAACTGGCTCATGTGAGAAATTATTCCTTCCTGAATATAAAGGATTTTTTTTCTTTTGCTTTATGAACTAATTTGAAGATGCTTGTGTTACATGGCACAGACAATTGTGAGACTATAAATTTGAAGTCCCACATTCTTATTTAAAAGTGTGTAATAGTAATTTAAATGGAAAGAGCTTTCTCATTTAATGGGCCCATATGATCTGCTTAAATCTCCTGGAAGCCTAAGTCATATGTGTAGGAGGAGCTTGCTGAAGAGGCAGAACCAGAAGGGTAAAACAGAACCCAGAGTGAGTGAGTGGGGTGAGGTCAGAGGGGATAGAATGCAGGCCATCTGATACATTGTGACAGTTGATAGTGAGAAGGCTCTGACTGAGGGACGGGAGGTTTGAGAATGATTTTGCCCCCTGCTGTGATCATGGTTATTAATTTCTTGGTCACCATAATGGATTTTGCTTTCTGCCTCTGGGATTTGGCTTTCTGGTTTTTAAATAAATGTTTTTCTTCTGCCTTCTATATAGAGAGTCTTTTACACTTGATGATTGAGAACTGTGCTAGCATATTCATAGTCATCACCAGTGCTGTTAATATTGCCTTGGCAATACAAAGTACACAGGAAAAATCTGCAAAAACCATATTTTACCCTTTATTAGATGTTTTACCCTTTATTAGAGGCCTGTTCAGGGAAAATCTTTGTTTGGGCCTTTGCCCTCAATAATGAAACAAACTCAAGTAGAGAAATTAAAAGAAGTTTATTTAAAAAAATAATAAATCATTCTTCCAATATATAATCTTTCCCTCTGCCATTCTTGTGAAGGTTCTTGATGATCCTCCATTCAGTCAATTTCAAATGTTCCTTGTCCCAAAACCTCCTCTAGCCACTATCTTACCATGGAGTGTAGATTTGGAATGAAAAAAAAATGGAATATGATTATTATAATTGAGATAGACTCTAAGGTGAAGCAAGAGGGCTGACCTCATATCTGCCAGACTTTAATGTTTGGATGAAGATGTTTGGGATTGGTTTCCTGCCCTAATTTTAACTGTCTTAAAACCAGCTCACAAGCTGGTATAGCTACTAACCTATGGCACTAGACTAATAGTGTAATGAGACTTAGGACTTAATCTCAAAAACCATGAACAAAACAGCAAGTGAGATCCCCAAGATCATCTGGCTGCATCAATTCTCTCAGGCTTCTAGAGGTATCCCTTTGTGTCCAGTGGGACTAAATGATATTTGGTCAACAATATCATTGTTGGTAATTAGTACTCCAGTGTCTTTTAATCCATTGATATCTCCTTGATATCACATAATTAATTAACATCAAATAGCTTTTATAAAAGAGTATTCACAGAAATAAACCATGAAAACCAGAGCATAAAATAGCCCACCCTTCAAACTAGGGACATTCTTCCCTCTATATATTCGTTCTTAGGAAAAGTGGGCTCAAACTTAAATTAGTAGCTAAATATTTGTTTACCTCATTGAGATCACTTAAGGTAAAGGGTAACCTACAGAAAAGTTTCCTCTCCCACTTGAAGGACATGTCATCTCACTGCTGGGTCAATTTATATGTGGGATTGTTCCTATCCATACCTCTTTAAGCCTGTGGTAATCAATTGGCTTGGCTATTGCTAAATTCTGATATGGAGATCTGGTGGCTTTTCTGATCTTTCAAATCTCACAATATTTTAGCCTAGTATATTCCATTTCCAATGTTCATTTTCCTGAAGGTAGAAAAAGCAAACAAAGAAGGCAAGAAACAGTTAACATGCTTTCATAGGTCACAGAAGCAGGAACAGGAAGGGGGGAGCCCAAGCAAATTGTGAAGTATCTACTATGTGCCAGGCACTGTGTTAAGTGCTTTACAAATATTATTTCATTTAATATTTTCAACAGCCCTGTGATATGAGTAGATACTATTATGATTCCAATTTTACAGATAAGGAAACTGAGGCAGACAAAAGTTTAGCGAATTGACCAGGGTCACAGAGGGAGACCTAATTTGAACTCAGATCCTCCTGACTCCAGGCCCAGAGTTTGATCTCCTGAGCTGTCTAGTTGTCTCAATAGTAGCTCTCTGGTAAGATAAGAGTTCAAGACTAAACCAATAAGCTTCTAATATATCTGCCTTTTACCATCACCAGGTGATCTATTTGGTCATTTAGTGCCTTTTGTGAGCACACTAAATTCTGACTCAGCAGCTAATCAAAGACTATCATTTACCTCTCATTAAGAAGACAGGAAACAGAGAATACCTTTGCATGCTCTGAACAGTCAAGTGGGCACTTTCATAAGAAATGTCCAATAGCAAGCCCAACATAGACTGGCAGAAGACTAACCCTAGGACACACGTTCCCAGGCAGTGCCCTCGTTGACCAGTCCCTTGATTACATTAGGTTTGGATGGGAAGCATGTAGAATATTGAGCCTATATTCTATGATATAATCTGAAAAGGGAGATGGCTGGCTAAGAATTTTCCCATCTGTTATTAGCATGAAATTTTCTTTGACTTAGCAACTGCTGTGACTGTGCCACACAAACCCACTCTGTGGGAAAGAAAACTAAGTGGTAGGAGGGGAGGTAAAGAAAGTATGATAAAGAACTAGTGTAGAGGGGAGTAGAGCCAAGATAGTAGAGTGAAAGCGGGGACTTGCTTGAACTCTACCCCAAACTCCTCCAAATACATGTAAAAATGACTCAATACAAATACTAGAGCTGCATAACCCACAAAAGTCTCCAGCTCCAGACAGCCAGAATGTAAACAGGAAGGGTCTATCACACCAGGATGGGAAGGGGGCACACTCCAGTGTGAGCCACACCTGTACAGACACAGCTGGAGCAGGCCTCAGGGGATTAAATCACTGGCATCTGAAGTGGCTTGCAGACTTATCAATGCATAAATTCCAAAGCCACCTTTGAAGGTCAGTTGGAGGGCTCTGTCCTATTTGAGGAAGAGAAGAGCATGACCGAGCCCTAGTCCCAGGGTAAACAGAGGAGCTTGTTCAGGAATCAGACACAGGGAAGCAACAGTGGCAGCAACTGCTTCTGGAAATCCACAGACAGTGGAGGGGATTAAGAGACTGATCAGAAAGAGACTGTAGGAATCTCTT
Source organism: Potorous gilbertii (assembly GCA_028658325.1). Taxonomy (NCBI): domain Eukaryota; kingdom Metazoa; phylum Chordata; class Mammalia; order Diprotodontia; family Potoroidae; genus Potorous; species Potorous gilbertii. The sequence continues at coordinate 10,858 of JAQQSK010007298.1, forward strand.
TGCTGGAGGTAAGGCAGGATTCTCCTGCTTTGCCATGCTTGAAACCGAGTTGCAGTCTTGGGTGGTGGTCCTAGGGTGAGGAGGAGCCCTGGCACAGTGGATCTTGTGGTGGTGGTGGAGAAGGAATCCTCCTCATAGTTTCAGGACAGAAAAGAGTGCTTATGGTCACTCACAGCCCAGAGCACAGGCCAGGAGATGGGTAAACACCTCTCCTTTGATCATATGACCTTGGAAGAACTAAAAAAAATTTATAGGTACTTAGAAATATCTCTGAAAACAACTGCACAAAACCCCTGAAGCTTGGGACAGTGCACTCTCCACTCTGGAATCAGTGTTCTACCTTAACAAAGAACTCAAAAGTCAAGTAATTGGCTGGGAAAATTAGCAAACAGAGGGGGAAAAAAGTCAAACTATAGACTCTTACTTTGCTGACAAGGAAGATCAAAACACTCAACCAGAAAAAAGACAACAAAGTCAAAGCTCCTACATCCAAACCCTCCAAGAAAAATGTGAATTGGCCTCAGTCAATAGAAGAATTCAGAATGGATTTTGAAAATCAAGTAAAAGAAGTAAGGGAAAAATTGAGAAAAGAGATTGATGCAGGAAAATCATGAAAAATTACACATGTATAACCTATATCAAATTGCTTGCCTGTTAATGAGAGTGAGTGGAGAGGGAGGAATGGAGAGAATGTGGGACTCAAAGTTTTAAAACTGAATGTTAAAAAGTTGTTTTTACATGCAACTGGGAAATAAGATATTCAAGCAATATAGAAATCTATCTTACTGTATAGAAAAATAGAAGGAAAAGGGATAAGAGAAATGTGTGGGGTGATACCTCTATCAGGGGGCATGACAGATTGGAAAAAGGGATAAACAGAATTCACATTGTCTTGGGGTGGCAGAAAGGAAAAAATAGGGAGAAAATTTAGAACCCATAGTATTGTGCAAGTGAATGATGAAAAGACTCCACTTCTTGAGTTTAAGTCTGCACTCAGACACATACTAGGTGTCTAATCCTGTACAAGTTACTTAAACCTCTTTGCCTCAGCTTTCTCAGCTGTAAAATGAACTGGAAAAGGAAATGGCAAATCATTTTCTTTAGTCAAGAAAATCCCAAATGGGGTCATGAAGAGTCGGGCAACACTGAAGTGCCTGAACCACAAACCATCCAGCAAAGTATTAAGGGTTGTGTAGTCAATGTGCTGCTTATGGTTCAATTACAAAGCCACTGTTTCTTTTAGAACTGAATAGAACAGAAATTTTACTTGTTTGTAGCAATTAAGTCTCTGCAATATGTTTCCTTTATAAAGCCTCTATTCTCACTCTCTCCTCTTTCAAGAAGGCATAATTGAAGGTTGCAGTAAAACTCCTACATGTATCAGTTACAGAGGGGCTAGTTCAACTGAAAGATATTTCTTTCAAATGCTATGCAATATAAATTGCTTTGTTAGCCCAGGACTCATATTCCATTGTTTCACTTTAATGAATCTTATCAAGATTGCAAAAATATGAGGACACAAGTGTACTTATGCTACACATACACTCTCACATCTTCTCAGGAACCAGATGTAAGCAACGCATCCAAAGGCATCAAAGGCAAAAATATATTCTTCATATAAAATCTGTGAGACAGATTACTAGGGGAGAGAATGATAAGAAAAACATGCTCTTTGCCTATCAAATTCATACTCAAAAAACATCCTAAGGGGAGGACTTGAGTGTCCCAGTGCCAAACCACTATATAAATCCATTAATTCAGGGTTGTCCCTGAGGATATGGTCTACCTCAGGCCAAACAATTTTATATTCTTGTAAATGAAGCAAACATTGAATAAGTTTTGTTCCCTCTAAAAGTGAATTTTCAGTTACCAAAGGTGGTCTCTGAAAGTAGGTTGGGTTCTACATGATATTAAGATTAGAGTTTTGTTTTCTTTTAGTGGCTTTTGTTATGTTCTGCCACTTTGGAGTGAAAATAAATAGCTTGGAATAGCTTAGAGTATTTTTCTTCCCTTCCCCTCCCACCATTCTTTCCTTATATAATCTCACCTTTGTTCCTTTTTCCCTTGTTCCTTTGCAGTCCCATGAAAAGCTAAAGAACTGAACAGAGATAGATGTTTTGTGGGAGGAAAGAGTTACGTGGACCACTTTTTTTTAGTTCTGTATCAAATTCTAAATATGTGAGAAAAATTACCCAAGTGAAATTCACTTTTATATTCATGTAAGTATAGGCAAGATCTTATGTTTTTTTAATTTATGTCTCAAAATGTCAGTAGGAGAAAGCAAAGTTTTATTTGGCACCTAAATATTTCACAACCAAATATTCTGACTACTAAGAATGTTTAAAGAAAAAAGGTACCCACTTAAAAATTTAGAGGGCCTTTCTTAAAAAGCAGGAGAAATTTTCAAATTTCTAAATGAAAACAGGTAAATATATACTCTGGAATTGATACAGTAAAAATAAATACTTCTGAGACACTTTTCCATCAATGAAATAATCAACCATGATTCCATAAGAGAGAAACAAAGAAAGTTACCCATCTCCTGAGAGAGAAAACATTGACTAATATATGAAAGGAAAAATATATTTTTGACCATACCCAATGTGGGATTTATTTATTTATTTATTTTTGGCTTGACCATGCTATATGATGTGAAAGTTGTTTTCTCCTTCCCTCTCCTCTTCTTTCCTCCTTTCCTTCCATTATTATTTCCTTCTATTTGTGCTTCCTTCCCTTCCTCCTCCCTCTCTCTTTGAGACCTTGGGCAAGTCTCTCAACCTCTCAGGGCTATCAGGCAACTCAACAAGATTGTAGTTCCAGAGCAGGTTTCTTGTTAAAGTGCCCTCCTCGCTGCCCGCTCCCTGCCGCCTCCCCTCCCCCCACCTTTCTCTCTGTATCGCTGTCTCTCTGTCTTTCTCCTCTCTGTCTCACTCTCTCTGTTCCCATCATTGTCTATCTCTTCCCATGTCTATCTCTATTGTATTGATGATGTATTTGCTCTTTATATCACTTATTTTTGGCAGAAGAAAAACAACAATAAAAACTCTAGAATGAGCCATTCCTTATAACCAAGGAAAACAAAACACCTGAGAGAGTATCTATGCCACTGGGATCAAGTCCAAATATATACACGCCTGTGGTCATAAGTTATCTATGTCATAATGTATTTTGATTTAAAAAAAA
>JAQQSK010007299.1:0-14039 GCA_028658325.1 Potorous gilbertii
TAAAGTTCTTTATTACACAGATAGTGATTTGTGTGATGGTAAATTGTGGGGCGTTAGTTCCTCATCATGACCGACCTGACTGGTCAGGCTGATCCGATCTAGGCGGGCTCTGTCTTAGGTCAGGCACAAGTGGACCCGACCCTATAGAAAGTTGATCAAGTAACTGGTCTTAGGGGTTGGTGCCTAACATGTATTTATATTGACATTAAGACTAGGGACGATTGTTTTAGGCCAAAACTACAAAACTTTTTGAGTATAAGATAGATTGAAAATACTTAGAAGTAGTAATACAGTCCCTTTTATGGTGGTCTCAGGCAAGTTATGAATCAAGCATTTAAGGAACAGGCCAAGAACTGTGACTCTGTGGACCGTACTGTCTGTGGGTTTTTGTTAGCAAATATCTTTTTTCTTTCTTCATCATGATTCATCTCTTTCTTGATTGTGTTTTGTGGGTATTTTTAGTCAGTAAAGACATTTTTTGCCTTATTTCTCTTTTTTAAAAAAAACATTTTATTTTTAGTTTTCAACCTTCATTTTCCCAAGATTTTGAGTTCCAGATTTTCTCCCCATCTTCCCCTCCCCCACCCCAAGTCACTATGCATAATGACTACCCCTTCTGTTCTCCTCACATCCCTCCCTTTCCTAATCCCCATTTCCTCTATTTACTTGTAGGGCAAGATAGATTTCTGTACTCCATTACCTGTACTTCTTATTTCCCCGTTGAATGTAAAAACAATTTTTAACATTCGTTTTTAATGAGTTCCAACTTCTCTCCCTTCCTCCTTCTCCACCCTTCCCCACTGAGAAGGCAAGCAGTTCAATATAGGTTATACATGTGTAGTGATGCAAAACACTTCCATGATAGTCACGTTGTGATAGACTAACTATATTTCCCTCCATCCTATCCTGCCCTCATTTATTTTAGTCTTTCTTTTGACCTTGTCTGTCCTCAAAGTGTTTACTGCTAATTACTCCCTTCTCTCATGCACCCTCCCTTCTATTATTCCACCCCACCCTTCTTATTCCCTTCTCCACTACTTCTCCGTAGTGTAAGACAGATTTTCATACCAAATTGAGTGTGCATGTTATTCCCCCCTTATACCAAATGTGATGAGAGTAAGTTTCACTTTTGCCCTCCATTGAAAAAGATTTTTCTTGCCTCTGTTCCATTCTATTTCTCCCTTTCTTCTCCCAATATATTCCTCTCTCACCCCTTAGTTTTATTTTTTTAGATATCATCCCTTCCTATTCAGCTCAACCTGTGGCTCTCTGTGTATATATATATATATATATGTATATAATCCCTCCAACTACCCAAATACTGAGAAAAGTCTCAAGAGTTACAAATGTTACCTTTCCATGTAGGGATGTAAACAGTTCAACTTTGGTAAGTCCCTTATGTTTTTTCTTTCCTGTTTACTTTTTCATGCTTTTCTTGATTCTTGTGTTTGAAAGTCATATTTTCTATTCAGCTCTGGTCTTTTCATCAAGAATGCTTGAAAGTCCTCTATAACATTGAATGACCATTTTTTTTCCCCAGTTTTGCTGGGTAGGTGATTCTTGGTTTTAATCCTAGCTCCTTTAAATTCTGGAATATTTTATTCCAAGCCCTTTGATCACTTAACGTAGAAGTTGTTGAATGTTGTGTTATCCTGATTGTATTTCCACAATACTTGAATTGTTTCTTTCTGGTTGCTTGCAATATTTTCTCCTTGACCTAGGAACTCTGGAATTTGGCTACAATATTCCTAGGAGTTTTTCTTTTTGTATCTCTTTCAGGAGATGATCAGTAGATTCTTTCAATATTTATTTTGTCCTTTTTGTTCTAGAATATTAGGGCAGTTTTCCTTGATAATTTCATGAAAGATGATGTCTAGGCTCTGTTTTTGATCATGGCTTTCAGGTACTTCCATAATTTTTAAATTATCTCTCCTGGATCTATTTTCCAGGTCAGTTGTTTTTCTAATGAGATATATCACATTGTCTTGTATTTTTTCATTCCTTTGGTTTTGTTTTATAATTTCTTGATTTTTCATAAAGTCATTAGCTTCCATCTACTCCATTCTAATCTTTAAGAAATAATTTTCTTCAGTGAGCTTTTGGATCTCCTTTTCCATCTGGCCAGTTCTGCTTTTTAAGGTATTCTCCCAATTGGCTTTTTGGATCTCTTGCCATTTCAGTTAGTCTGTTTTTTAAAGTGTTATTTTCTTCAGCATTTTTTGGGGTCTCCTTTAGCAAGCAGTTGATTCGTTTTTCATGATTTTCTTGCATTTTTCTAATTTTTGCTCTATTTCTCTTACTTGATTTTCAAAATCCTTTTTGAATTCTTCCATGGTCTGAGACCAATTCATATTTTTCTTGGAAGCTTTGGATGGAGGAGCTTTGACTTTGTTGTCTTCTGTTTGCATGTTTTGGTCTTTCTTGTCAACAAAATAAGATTCTATAGTCTGATTCTTTTTCCAGTTTTTGCTCATTTTCCCAGCCATTTATTTGCTTGTGGGCCTAGAGCTCTAGAAACAGTGGTTGCAGCTGCCCCTGCTGCTGCTGTGGGTTCCTTCCCTTCAAGCTGCCCTGGGACCAGGGCCAGAGTACTCCACTCTCCTGCACTAATCCTACAGATTTTTTCCCACTGACCTTCCAATTTATCTTCAGCATTTTAGGGTCATGAATTCTAGAAACCACCACAAGTGTGAGAGATTGTCTCCCCAAGGCCTGCTCAAGTCCTGTCTATGCCAGCATGTGCTTTGTTCCCAGCATAGTGCGATATACAGTTCCTGGAGTCCTTCCAAGCTGTCTTGGGCTGGATATTTGCTTCACTTCCTCATTCTGTGGGTTCTGCAGTTCCAGGATTTGTTTAGAGCCTTTTTTTTTTTTACAGGTATTTGACTGGATTTGGGGGCAGTGCTCATGAAAGTCCCTGCTGTTACTCTGCTATCTTGGTTCTGCCCCCTGCCTTATTTCTTACCTAGGCCATTTGCAGTTGTCTTGATCTGTGTTTTGCCTTTGGACCCAGATGGCTCTGAAGGAGAAAGTGTGGCTGGTGATTCTGCGCAGTTCTGCCTCACTTGAATCCATTTCATGCACAAATCCTCATGATGTCATTGGTGACACTGTCCTCATGATGTCATTGGTCTCTTCCCAAACGAAATACAAACTGCAATTTGTGAGAAGCAGTAGCTGCCCCCTGGGGACCCACCTGGCCAGTTCCAGTTGGGCAGTGCTGGATGTGATAAGAGCCCATTCAAGGCTTATGAAACAGATTATGCAATGATTCTAAGGTGGGGAAGGGAGTAAGTGTGGTGTGGGAGGAAGTTAATGCACTTAAAATTCCATTGACATTTCCTACTGTGCCAGATCTTTGGAATATAGGGTTGATGTTGAATCATTTATTCCGTGCCCTTTATAAGCTTATTCTGTTGACTTCTCTTCCATCTGGATCTGTGATTTCATCCCTGTGAAGAATTGATGTGGTAACTCACCCCATCTATTTAGCATATATCTGTAATTTAAAAGGTGACTTTCAAATATTTATCTTTATATAACTTGTTTGTACATAGTTCTTTTTATGTTTCTGGGCTCTGGGTGTTTTTTTTCTGACTACCCTTCATGCTGCCATCTTCTCCTCCCACTGTGGATCTCCTTGTTTTCCTTTAAGTCCCAGCTATAATCCTACCTTCTATCTGAAGATCTTTATAATCCCTTTTTAATTCCAATACTTTTTCTTCTTTAATGACTTCTTATTTATTCTGTATACTGCTTGCTTTGTATATGTTTGTTTGCATATTGTTTTCCCCATTGGATTGTAAGCTCCTTGAAGCCTCTCTTTCTATCCCCAAGAGTTTAGCACTGTGCCTTGCACATAGGACGTGCTTAATAAGTGTTTAATTGACTAACTGACTTGCTTATAGTTGGATAGCTAGTATCTCTCAGAGGCAGTACTTGAAGCCAGGTCTTTCAGACTTCAAAAAGATGACTTTTGCATTTTCATGCTTTCATTATATGAGATAACTTTATCCGTAACTAATTAATGACTGGCAGATTTTTAAAATTGTTTTTAAGATAGCAAATTTTGAAGTCAATATGTCATTTCCTTTTTACAGGACAAAAGTATTGATGATTCTTTTGAAGTGCGATAAAAGTGTTATGGGGCTTTGACTTGTTTTTGGCATTTCTGATGTCAAAGCATTGGTACTTGATAGATTTGAGAGAAAGGCTCAAGTGGGTTGTGTTTACAAGTAATTGATAATAAACGTTGAAAAATAATGACATTTTCATAATTTTGTGACTTTGGATAAGTAGCCACAAATAATTAATTGGAACATAGCTCTTCAGTAATTCCTAACAACAGATTATTACAAATCCCAGCATACTCTTTAGTTACCAGGTAGACAAGAACCATAATCTCTTGGATCCAACATAGATGAGATGTTAAAGAAATGCACGACTGCATTAATGTAGAAACTCTAAATACACTGGGCAAAGATATTTCCTCAGCATGTATCATGATTTCTACTGCACCTTCCTTAACTAACATTTTTATTTGAGGCTGCCATTTTAAGTGCAGAATGTAGATCCATTGAATGACAAAATAAACTTACTCACATAGCCTGACCCTTTGCATATTTCACTGAATTTTCATCCTCCCAGTTAGAGTTTTGTGGTTTCATGGAATCCTTCTTGTGGTCCATATGTTATCTGTGCTACATAATCTGCCCAGTTGTTTTCCCTTTGTAACATGGCCTGTATTTTGGGTGTTAATTTTGTTTTGGTTGCACCAGTGTCTAATTTTTGTCTTAGTTACTGTGCTCACCAGTCATTCCCTAAATTACAGTTTAGGTTTGCACTATGTAGCAAGTTAACATTTTAAAATCTTGTGATATGTGAATAGTGAATCAATCAATAAACATGTTTTAAGTGCACCTTTAATCACTGAGGACACAAAAAAAGGCAAAAGGATTACTGTTGTCCAGGAGCTTACAATCCAGTGAGGGAGAGTGCCAACAAATGCATACGAAACAAACCGTACATAGGATAAATAGGAAATAATTAACAGAGGGAAGATACTAGAATTAAGAAGAGTTGGGGAAGGCTTCCACTCGAAGAAATGATTTTATAAAGATGAGATTGAAAGGAACCGAGGGAGCTCAGTAGGCAGAGCACCGTAGGTAAGGAGAGGAATAACCTCGTCAGTGGGGACAGCCAAGAAAATGGCTGCGACTGAGAGGATTGTCATGTTTGTGGAACATGCAGGAAGCCTGTGTCATTGAATTGAAGACAGTGTAAAGAATGAGCTGTAAGAAACCTGGAAAGGTAGGAGGGAACTAGATTATAAAGCAACTTGGAGCATCAAGCAGATGTGGTGTTTGATCCTGGAAAAGATAAGGGAATCACTGGAGTTTATGCCTCTGTTCTTGCACTGCTACCCAAAAGGAAAAAAAAAACATCTCAACCAGAATGAATAAATAAAACACATATATGGGCAGGTAGCAGTATCACTGATTTGTAAAACTTAGGATAATGTCAGTAGGGATTTTAATAGTTATCTGTTAAATGATTTTTAGATTTTCAGATGTAATCCCCTCTTCCTAAAGTGATCGTCTTGGAGGAAAGAAGAGTGCAACTGATAACCACTCCCTCAGATGATGGTCTTCTGAGAGCAAATGAAAATTTGATATGAAAGAAAGAAAAAAAGATATTCTTTTTTGCTGGTCCTTAAGGAAGAGGCTGCCTAGGACTGGAATGTTAGGAGAGAGTATTGAGGGAAATGTAATACCATGCACCTGGAAGAAAAGCACATTTAGTGAGGAAGGTTTTCTAGTTACCTCAGGTAACCTTATGACCTTTAATATAGGCCTCAAATTCTCCGCACTTGAAATTTAAAGTTGAAAATTTAAAGCTCTATAGAATAAAAGTCACATGGTTAGTTCATATATTGAAATGTCTTATATCTATTGGATGGATCAGTAGAGAAGTATAATAGGCTAAAATAAAGAAAGGATTCCACTCTTGTGGGGAAACTCATTCTACTTTTGGACAGTTCTAATTAAATAGGGAAATTTTCCCTTGCAGTACGCTTAAATATGCCTCTTTATAGCTTCTTACTTTTACCCTCTGAGGCCAAGTAGTCAAATAACTTCCTCCATAAGGTAGTCCTTCAAATACTTCAAATACAAAGTTCTTAAATGAGAGCCCTCATGTCTTCCCTGGACTAAGGAGACCCATTTCCTTTCACCAAAGTGAAATTATCATTCTGGTCATTATCCTTTGGACGTGCTCCAAAATCAACAAACATTTATTAAATGTCTCCTCTGTACAAGGTATAATGTTAAGTATTCAGGGAGATACAGAGAAGAAAGGAAACATGGTTAGGGCTCTTGTAGTATACTGGTTAATAAGATTAGTGTAGCTTATATCAACTCTTGGGGCCTTGTCCTAACTCCTACCTCCTACCATCATTGTCCAGTTAACTCCCCAGAGGCTATATCATCTCCTCAGGATTCTAGGGATTTACCCTAACGAATTCTGGTGTTTTCTCTAATGACATTAGTGCAAGTCTTGTTTTAGTATGCTCTCTCTAATATAAATTACCACTTACAGTTAGTATGGTCCCCTCTACACCCCACCTTCCCCCCATGTCATTGATGGAGAAATGTGACCATTTTCCCCTAAGCCCCTACACCACCCTTGTCTCTGGGGAGAGTAGGCTCAAACTTATTCAGTTGCTAGAAAGCATTTGTGCCACCAAATTCACTTTTGAATGTGGCATGTCTGATGGAAGAAGACTGTGTCTTGTTTGTTTTGTCTAGTGGTTTCACATTCCAACTTCATTTTCATTTAGAAATTTATAGAATCTGTTTGTAGTATTACTATCTGAATATTTTTCTTTAGCAAGATTTTCTAATTTGATTACATAGTCACCTGAGCAAAAAGTGCAAGAGGACTGAATATATGGCTCAGAACCCAACCTAGGAATGTTTGGGGCAGAAAGAGGGTTGAAATCCTTGTTCTGGTTTAATTTCATCATTTTATAGAAAAGAAAATTGAGACATAGGGAGGTAAAGTGACTTGCCCATGTCATACAGCTAGTTAGTTGAAGAGCAGGAATTATAACTGTTCTCTCAAATCCCCATGGCTTTCACTATATTAGGAGGACAACAGTTACCACCAGAGTACCAGACAGTTGTTTTTTTTTAATTTGATAGTCTCACAGTCCTCCTTTCTTGTCTGATTTCATTAAGAAGGAGATTAATAAGCTTGTGAGTGTCCAGAGGAGAGCAAGTAGGATGGTGAAGGGCTTTCAGTCCATGTCATGTGAGCATCTGTAGAAGGAACTGAACACAAGTCAGCTGAAGGAAAGAAGACTCTGGGGACATGGGAACTTATTTCAAGTATTTGGAAGACTTTCATGGGGAGGAGGGATAAGGTTTGTTTTGTTGGACTCCAGAGAACCAGGAATAATGGATGGAAGTTACAAAGACAAATTTCGTTTCGTTGTCCGAAAAGACTTCCTATTATAGTTGTCTAAATTTGGAATGAGTTACCTAGAGAGATAATAGTGATGGCTTCCCCTCCTTAGATATCTTCAGGAAATGATTGGATGACACCTTGTTGACTATGTTATAATGGGGATTTCTTTTGTAGCCATCTTTGACTAGCTGTCTACTGAACCTCCTTCCAACTTTGAAATTTTATGATTTTCATTCTATGATTCCTCTGATTAGTGTTACATGGATTATTGTTCAGTTGTTTTTAACAACTTTATGACCCCCCTTTGGGATTTTCTTGGCAGATACTAGAGTGGTTTGCCATTTCCTTTCCAGCTCATTTTACAGATGAGGAAACTGAAACAATAGAGTTAGTAACTTGTCCAATGTTACACAGCTAATATCTGAGGACAAATTTGAGCTCAGGAAGATGAGTCATCCTGACTCCAGACCCAGTGCTCTGTCCGCTGCAGCACCTGGCTGGATATAGTTTTTCAAAAATCATGTAATCTAAAGTTAGCCCATTTCATTGATGATGATTTTGAGCTTTATAATATCTAAAAATTTCCCATTTTTTTTACAAAAAATATCATAACAAGAGTTCTCCCCTCCCAGTTTTATCCATTTTATTTTCTAGTTTGTATGAAAATAAAATTTACATGTGTGTTTAATCATATTATTTCTGAAATACCTAGGTAATTTGGTTATAAGATACATTTGTTTATGCTATCATACCTGGAAATCTTCAGTGAGTTTTGTGTAATACATGCCTTTTGAAAAGCAGTGGTCCTCTTCTGGCAGCTGCCTTCTGACCTGCTTAGCTTGTTTTGTGGAAGTCATTTAACTGTGATATATGGTTATAGTTGTTATTTGTTATAACTTACTTCTTCAAGGAGTCTTCGTCACTTGTTGCTTTCCTTGTAGGAGAACCATATATATATATAGTATATCTGACTCTGTACCATATATATATATATATATATATATAATATATATACTATATATAACTATATACTATATATAACTATATACTGCATATTATATGCCATATCTTGATCATGTTAAACTTTTAAATAATAATGTACAACATTATTTTAATTTACAAATAGACTTTTTCTTCTACAACTGTGTTATATAGCACTTTTTAAAATATAAGCTATATAATAAAGGAAAATTGTTGTGTTGGTTTGGAAAGATTTGGAGTCAAGAAGACATGTTCAATCCTGTCTATAATACTAGCTCTCTGACCTAGGACAAATCATTCAACTTTTCTGAGTCTCAGTTTCCTTGTCTGTAAGATGAAGACATTGGTCTAGATGATTTCTGAGTTCCCTTCCATGTTTAAATATATATAAAAGAATTTGCTCCAGGAGGGAAGAAAAATACAGAATTTATGCTAGTTGCTGACATACAGTTTTGAATAAACTACTCTTTTCGAAAAATAAATGGCTTATTGTTTTTGTGTTCACTGTATGGTTTTGAAAATTTTCTCTTAAGGAAAGAATGCACCCATTCAGTTAATACAAAAGATTCCTTACTCACTTTGAAACCAACTTATTTTACAATGAAGTCAGCTGAAATGTTGTATGGGTGAATAAATGAATAGATTAAAAATAACTTTCTTAAATATATTTTTACATAGCCATTTTGCATTGCTAACGAACAAAAATCTAATGTGAACATAGAGTGTTAGGGCATTTGAAATAGCACTGACATTGGCCCATAGTTTGCCTCTGATTAAATGAAAGTGACATCAGTAGATTAGAATGAGACTAAGACAATTCACACTGCAATTGTGTTAGTTTAACTTTAACAATCTTTTAACACTCTTGTTTAAATGTAGCTGACATACCATAATTACAAATCTACAAGCCTTGATTATAGAATTTTACATCATGAACCTATGGGGAAATTGTATTGATTTTTGTACAGCAACCCTTTCAGAAACCACCTTTCCCAAACTGTGGCATCTTCCCAAGTTTGTTTTTACCTTTACCACTGTTGTGCAGCTCATGTTCTGAGGATGTGTGGGGTATATATAGCATTTATTGTAGGTTTTTTCCTTCAGAAATATTAACTGAAGTAGCAATGTAAATTTAAAAACTTCTTTTAATACAAATGTGTATGGTTCTCACATTTTTTTCTTTTAATTATTTATTTTAAGTTTTCAACATGCATTTTCACAAAATTTTGAGTTCCAGATTTTCTCCCCATCTCTCCCCTCCCCCACCCCAAAATGCCTAGCATTCTGATTACTCCTACCACCAATCTGCTCTTCCCTTTTCTCCATCTTCTTTTTTGTCCTGTAGGGCAAGATAAATTTCTATACCCCATTACCTGTATTTCTTATTTCCCAGTTGTATGCAAGAACAATACTCAACATTTGTTCCTAAAACTTTGAGTTCCATCTTCTCTTCCTTCCTCCCTCCCCACTGAGAAGGCAAGCAATTGATTATAGGCTATAGATGTGTAGTTTTGCAAATGACTTCTATAACAGTCATGTTGTGTAAGACTAACTATATTTCCCTCTATTCTATCCTCCCCACCATTTCTTCTATAACAGTCATGTTGTGTAAGACTAACTATATTTCCCTCTATCCTATCCTCCCCACCATTTCTTCTATTCTCTCTTTTGACCTTATATCTCCCCAAGAGTGTTTACTTCTAATTACTCCCTCCACCCATTTGCCCTCCCTTCCATCCTCCTCCCCACCCTGCTTATCACCTTCTCCCCTACTTTCCTGTTTTGTAAGATACGTTTTCATACCAAACTGAGTGTACATTTTATTCCTTCCTTGAGCCAAATGTGATGAGAGTAAGCTTCACTTTTTCCCTCTCACCTCCCCCTTTTCCCTTCTATTGAAAAGGCTTTTTCTTGCCTCTTTTATGAGAGATAATTTGCTCCATTCCATTTCTCCCTTTCTCCTCCCATTATATTTCTCTCTCACCCTTTAATTTTATTTTTTAGATATCATCCCTTCCTACTCAACTCACCCTGTGTGCTCTCTCTCTCTCTCTCTGTATGTATAATCCTGCCAACTACCCAGATACTGAGAAAAGTTTCAAGAGTTACAAGTATTGTCTTTCATGTAGGAATGTAAACACTTCAACTTGAGTAAGTCCCTTCTGATTTTTCTTTCCTGTTTACCTTTTCATGCTTCTCTTGATTCTTGTATTTGAAAGTCAGATTTTCTTTTCAGCTCTGTTCTTTTCATCAAGAATGCTTGAAAGTCCTCTATTTCATTGAAAGACCAGTTTTTCCCCTGAAGTATTATACTCAGTTTTTCTGGGTAGGTAATTCTTGGTTTTAATCCCACTTTCTTTGACTGCTGGAATATCATATTCCAAGACCTTCAATCCCTTAACGTGGAAGATGCTAGATCTTGTGTTATCCTGATTGTGTTTCCACAATACTCAAACTTTTTCTTTATGGCTGCTTGCAGTATTTTCTCCTTGACCTGGGAACTCTGGAATTTGGCTACAATGTTCCTAGGAGTTTCTCTTATTGGATCTCTTTCAGGAGATAATCGGTGGATTCTTTCAATATTTATTTTGTCCTTTTCATTCTAGAATATCAGGGCAGTTTTCCTTGATAATTTCATGAAAGATGATGTCTAGGCTCTTTTTTTGATCATGTCTTTCAGGTAGTCCCATAATGTTTAAATTGTTTCTCCTGAATCTGTTTTCCAGGTCAGTTGTTTTTCCAGTGAGATATTTCACATTATCTTCAATTTTTTTCATTCTTTTGTTTTGTGATTTCTTGGTTTCTCATACTCCATCTGTTCCATTCTACTTTTGAAAGAACTATTTTCTTCAGTGAGCTTTTGAACCTCCTTTTCCATTTGGCTAATTCTGCTTTTTAAAGCATTCTTCTCATTGGCTTTTTGGGCCTCTTTTTCCAATTGAGTTAACCTATTTTTCAAGGTGTTATTTTCTTCAGCATTTTTTTGGGTCTCCTTTAGTAAGCTGTTGACTTGCTTTTCATGATTATCTTGCATCACTCTCATTTCTCTTCCCAATTTTTCCTCCACCTCTCTTACTTGATTTTCAAAATCCTTATTGAGCTTCTTCTGTAACCTGAGACAATTGAATATTTATTTTGGATGTTTGGGATACAGAAGCCTTGACTTTTCTGTCTTTCCCTGATGGTAAGCATTGTTCTTCCTCTTCCAAAAGGATGGGAGGAGATACCTGTTCACCAAGAAGGTAACCTTCTGTAGTCTTTTTTTTCTCCCTTTTTTGGGCATTTTCCCAGCCAGTTACTTGACTTTTGGGTTCTTTGTTGAGTGGGGTATACTCTGGGGCCCTGTAAGATCTCAGTTCCTCTAAGATGGCACAGTTAAGCCTGCACACTGGTCTGGGAGCAACCAGAAACTTTTGTGCCCAGAATCTGTGAGTAGTAGAATTTCCTTTCCACAACTACCTGGCCTCCAGTTCTGCCACACCAGCATTTGGGGCTGAGATTCAGATCAGCTACTCATTTCCCCCAGGAGCTTTATGATGATACCTCCAACAATGGATGCCTCAAATAATGGATGCTGGCTGCTGCCCGCTGTGGGAGCCATCTCAGCCTCTGCCGCCTCTGCCTGGGGCCCAAGCTATGGGGGGACCCTGCTCTCTTCTTAACCAGCTGAAAAAGCCCTCTCATTGACCTTTGGCACGTGTGGGTTGAGGGATCTGTGCTGTTGTTGGGGATTCTGCCCCCAAGGCCTGCTCAGGTCCTCCTCCTGGTGCCATGCCATATGGCCAAGGCTAGGCTGGGCTCTGCTCTGTGTTCGGTGTGACAGACCTTTCCTGTCACCCTGGGCTGGAAGTATCCTTCATTCCATCGTGGCTTCTGCTGCTCTGAATTTGTTGAAAGTCATTCTTTACAGGCATTTTATGGGCTGTGGGGGAAGAGATAGAGTATGTGCATCTTTCTACTCTGCCGTCTTGGCTCCGCTCTCTCAGTCCCCACATTATTAATCAAATATGTACCACATTTCCCCAAAATTGAAAACATGTAGCATGATTAGACTTGATAATCTCAGCTCTTCAAGCTCTTAATCAGTGATCTGAAGTAATCAGCTATACAAGTAGTTTTTTCTCTGTATTTCTTCACTTGCCCTCCATCTCCTTTTGAAATTAGATGTAGATGTTGTAGATAGCAACTTTTTGAAGTTGACATATCCCTGTGGTTTACTCTTCTTATCTATATTCTCCTCTTTCCTGTGGGATGAAGTAACATTGTGTGTTCTTTTTTCCATTTTTGAAAATTGTCTCTGTATTTTTGAAATAGGAGTAATTTATGTGCTTCCTCAAAATGGAGGTCTAAAGTACTGTTAGGGGGGTGGAGCCAAGATGGCGGAGTAGAAAGTCTCACCTATGCTAGCTCCAAATCCACAGCCCATGGATTTCCTCTAAAAAGAACTCCTAACAAATTCTGGAACAGTGGAAGCCGTGCAGCAACACAGTGAAGGAGATTTCCGTTCCAGAGAGCCCTGAAAAACTGAGCCCAAAGGTCCATTGCGCACCAGATGGGAGCGGAGCCCTCCCCTGCTCTGGCCGCGTGGCGCTGAGAGGAGCGAGCAGATCCGAGGAGGCTTCAGGGATGGAATCTCCAGTGGCCGCGAAGGTTCCTTCACCCACAGACTCACAGGTCAGTGAGAGAGACGGGCTGAGAGGGGAGCGGGTGTCTCTGGGACTCAGGCCCCCTCAGGAGGCAGCGGCAGCAGGCAGCCAGAGGCTCCCAGAGCAGGCAGGAGCTCGGCAGCAGCTCCATTACAGAAGATCTCTGCATAAACCCCCTGAGGGAACTGAGCCTGGGAGGCGGCTCTGCCCCCACCTGAACACCTAATTTAATCTTACCCTGAATAGCAGCCAGGCCTGCCACCAAAAGCCTTGAGGCTGGGGAGCAGCATTTGAATCCCAGACCTCAAGCTCTAGCTGGGCGGACCTAGGCTGTGGGGGGAGAGGACTCTCAGAAGTCAAGTAACTGTCTGGGAAAATGTCGAGAAAAGGGAAAAAAACTAAGACCATAGAAAATTATTTTCTTGGTGAAAAGATATTAGCTCCTTTCCTTTCTGAAGAGGAGGAATAATGCTTACCATCAGGAAAAGTCATAGGAGTCAAGGCCTCTGTATCCCAAACATCTAAAATAGATATCCCATGGGCTCAGGCCATGGAAGAGCTCAAAAAGGATTTTGAAAATCAAGTTAGACAGGTGGAGGAAAAACTGGGAAAAGAAATGAGAGAGATGCAAGAAAAGGATGAAAAACGGGTCAATACCTTAATAAAGGAGACCCAAAAAAATGCTGAAGAAAATAACACCTTGAAAAATAGGCTAACTCAATTGGCAAAAGAGCGTCAAAAAGCCAATGAGGAGAAGAATGCTTTCAAAAGCGGAATTAGCCAAGTGGAAAAAGAGGTGCAAAAGCTCACTGAAGAAAATAGTTGTCTCAAAATGAAAATGGAACAGATGGAGGCTAATGACTTTCTGAGAAACCAAGAAATCACAAAACAAAACCAAAAGAATGACAAAATGGAAGAGAATGTGAAATATCTCATGGGAAAAAC
>JAQQSK010007300.1:0-14038 GCA_028658325.1 Potorous gilbertii
ATTTTGTGTTATCCTGATTGTATTTCCACAATACTGGAATTGTTTCTTTCTAGCTGCTTGCAATATTTTCTCCTTGACATGGGAATTCTGGAATTTGGCTACAATGTTCCTAGGAGTTTCTCTTTTTGGATCTCTTTCAGGTGGTGATTGGTGGATTTCTTGAGTACTTATTTTGCCCTCTGGTTCTAGAATATTAGGGCAGTTTTCCTTGATAATTTCCTGAAAGATGATGTCTAGGCTCTTTTTTCGATCATAGCTTTCAGGTAGTCCCATAGTTTTTAAATTGTCTCTCCTGGTTCTATTTTCCAGGTCAGTTGTTTTTCCCATGAGATATTTCACATTCTTTTCCATTTTTTCATTCTTTTGGTTTTGTTTTGTGATTTCTTGGTTTCTCAAAAAGTCATTAGCCTCCATCTGTTCCACTCTCATTTTGAAAGAACTACATTCTTCAGTGAGCTTTTGAACATCCTTTTTCATTTGACTAATTCTGCTTTTGAAAGCATTCTTCTCCTCATTGGCTTTTTGAACCTCTTTTGCCAATTGAGTTAGCCTATTTTTCAAAGTGTCATTTTCTTCAGCATTTTTTTGGGTCTCATTTAGCATTGTGTTGACCTGCTTTTCATAATTTTCTTGCATCTCTTTCATTTCTCTTCCCACTTTTTCTTCCACCTCTCTCACTTTATTTTCAAAATCCTTTTTGAGTTCTTCCATGGCCTGACCCCCGGAATATTTATTTTGGATGTTTGGGATACAGAAGCCTTGACTTCTATGTCTTCCCCTGATGGTAAGCATTGTTCTTCCTCATCAGAAAGGAAAGGAGAAAATATCTGTTCACCAAGAAAGTAACCTTCTATGGTCTTACATTTTTTCCCTTTTCTTGGCATTTTCCCAGCCAGTTACTTGACTTTTGAGATTCCTTTCCACACCCACCTCGCCTCCAGATCCACCCAGCTAGGGCTTGGGGTCTGCGATTCAAATGCTGCTTCCCACCCTCAGGGCTGTCAGTGGGGGTAAGGCTGCTATTCAATGTGAGATTAAGTTCAGCTGCCCTGGTGGGGGCAAGGCCTCCACCAGGGCCTCAGTTCCCTCAGGGGGTTTATGCAGAGACCTTCAACAATGGATTCAAGCTCCTGCCTGCCTGGGAGCCCCAGTCTGTTGCTGCCTCTGCTGCTGCCTCCCGAGGGGGTCTGAGTTATGGAGATACCTCTCTCCCCTCTTGGCCAGCCAATCAGGCCCTCTCACTGGCCTTTGTATCTGTGGGTAGAGGGAACTGCATGGCTGTTGGAGATTCCATCTCTGAAGCCTGCTCAGATCTGCTCCCCTTGGTGTCCGTGCAACCAAGGCAGGGCTGGGTTCTGCTCCGGGTCCAGTGCATGACGGACCTTTGGTGTTGGTTTTTCTGGTCTCTCTGGAACAGAAATCTCCTCAACTCCATTTTTCTGTGGATTCCGCTGCTCTAGAATTTGTTGGGAGTTCTTCTTTATTGGTATTTTATAGGCTGTGGTTTCGGAGCTAGTATATGTGTCCCTTTCTACTCCACCATCTTGGCTCCTCCCTCTCAGAAGGTCATTCTTAAGGAGTACAGATTTATTGAGCTTTAACAATAAACTTTACAAGGAAATTGTAGAAATGATGCAACTGATCACTTTAGACAGCAAAACACTAACTGAACACAATTAAATGGTCAAGATTATACATTAGGTACTCAATATTTTTAAACTAGTAGACTAAAAATCAACATATTGCAAAAACAAACCCTACAATATCTATGGGAATCCAATGAGTGAACTCTACTGGAACAAGAGTAGTATATCAGCTATAATACCACATATAATCACATACACATACCACAAAATTTAAGAATATTTTAATAGCTGTTGCCATATGGAATGCTCAGAATCTTCAAGCTACCCAAAATGGAAAACTCTTAAAATATAGAGGCTTAGTTAAAGAAATTGAACTTACATAGGAACAAGATGAAGGACATCCCACACCCATCATCTTATATGCTCTTGGAGTTGTACTGAAGATACTTTCAGTGAGTCTATGGGAAATAAAATTACATCTCATTAATCTTATTCAATTAGAAAAATAATTTTATTTTTAAAGTCAATACATTTTTATTTTAAAATTATTTTGAAATAAATTATTTTATTCTCCCATAATACTTGAATTGAGTCTTCCTGACTCCAGGCTCAACACTCTCTTTATGGTACCACCTAAATCCCCGTTAAACCCTATTGGTTTTCTACAATTTTCTACAATTTCTACATTTAGCCATGGCTGCTCCAGCTAACACTTCACTTCAAATCCCATTAACACACTTGTAAATTTTCTTGTTAGAGTACTGTAGCAATGAATGGCCACCTAACTGATATCATATTTTTCTTTCCTATTGATCTGGAACCTTTATCATTCTGAAGGGTGAATAGTAGCTACAGAGCTGAACTGCACCTCTCCAACATACACTTTTAGACTAGGTTAAAATCTCTTTTCTTGTGCAGAAACTATTGGAGTCATAAGACCATCCCATTCAGACACGTATATCGTCCTGGTCATCATAGCTACCAAAATGCTGGTACTCCTTTTTAGGGTTCAGCATTAGAACTCAATGATTGCAACCTCTCCAACTAATTATAAATCACTCTCATTTTCCTGACATTTAACCCATTCCTTATATACTTAGAATGATATCAGTTCCAGAAATGGACATTTGACACCCTTTCTACTTCAAGATAGAATTGACTCCAAAGTACCTTCTTTAAAAATCCTTCCACCTATTACTCACCCCTCAGAAATTTTCTCCTCCTCTCTCCTCTCTCTTTCCCCAGCATTCTACCTTATTCAATAGCCAACCCATAGACCTTTATCAATATGCCCAGAGAAGGGTCTTTTTATCACAGGGCCAAGTAATAATCAGTTGCTTAGGAAGTACATTTTCCTGGTTAGGTAAAGACAATAATTTGACTGCGGGGGAAAAGTACAGTAAAAAATTGCCAACTTCATTCGTTCTACCCAGTTCCTTTTAGTTTTGTTCCCAAGGTTATCAGAACAGACTTGACCTATTGACTAGGAATATGATGAAGGTGGAAATGAATTTTCTCTTCACAGCACTAGTCATGTTCTTTCAGGCTTGATTTTGGGATGATTTGTGGACTAGCAACTAGAGATCTGCCAGGTGCTAAAAGTAGTTTTCTGTCCATAACTCCAATAAGAGTTTAGTGAAACTCTAAGCAACAGGAGAAAAGTTCAGTTTAAAAAACAAAACCAAACTAGAATATTTCACCAAAGACTGAAGATTGTTGACTGGCTTGCTGGATGTGGTTTAAGGGTTTGAATCACAAAAGAGCTAGTTAGCTCTGAGACTAGTTACTCTTTAGAGCTGAAAAAGCTGCAAGGCAGCAATAGTCTAGCAGAGATCCAAGCAGATATCCTAATGACACATTAGAGGATGTTGGTGGCACTGTAAGGAGCCAGTGACCAATGGATATTACACCTGGGACAGTACCCTAGGACTACTTGAGCTGCCTAGGTTCCATGTGTTTGCCATGTTCATAGCAGCGTGGTAACCCGTGTACTTCTGGATGCAAAGAGACAAGTATCCAGTTCTTAATTTTGTTTTGCTATTTTGCTTTGAATTGTGTCCTCTAGTTGACTGGCAAAAGAAATATTTTAGGGGCAGCTAGGTGGCACAGTGAATAGAACGCTGGTACTGAAGTCAGGAAGACTGGAGTTCAAATCTGATTTGTGTTACCTTGGGCAAGTCACATAACCCTAATTTGCTTGCCTTCCCCCTCCAAAAAAGAAAGAAGAAAAGAAAAAAGAAGTATGTTAGTTGGAGCATATGAGCTATGGTTTTGAGTGGAAAGTGACCTAGAGAGTTCCTTGATCTTGGTGTAACTATTGGGAATAACATGGGAGAGGTGGGGAGATCCCAAGGAATAGCCCCTGCATCAAGAGAACACCTTAATACACTTTTAAAACCCAGGTGGCAATTAATGGTATCAGTGTATGATACAAATATTATATCTTCACATACAACTTTATTCTTTATTTCTATTTATTTTTTATCTTTATTTTCCATTTTAACTGGTCTTCTGGGCATACAACAGTCTTCCAACAAGTTGTATCAGTAAGCACCCCAACATGCACAGGGGGGCCTGCTATCACAGGTTCTTAGATCTGCATTCATAAAAGGAAAACAACTTTCAAGGGTTTAAAAATCACTTTAATCAAGCACATGTATCATTCCTTTAACCAAGTACATATATTATCCAGTTAGTTCAGGAACTCAGCATCCTGAATTTCAAAGAAAATACAGAGAAATCAAAAGATCAACAGACATGGCTTCCTCTGCCTGAATTTAACAGATAATTGAACTTCAACTGTCTGACCATTGTTACCAGAGAGGAAAGCACAACATCTGGGTTCTCAAAGCTGGAGTGGGTGGGGTCCCTAGCGATTTCCCAGAGTCCACCTTCTTTCCAAACTGAGTCCCAAAATAAAACCTCAACTCAGAGTATTTATACTTTTTTAGAGCCAGAGGGCATCATAACCCTTTTGACCCAGTGCCTCAATAGAAAAACAAAAGGTACTTGGGACCCTCCGGCAAAACAAATCCTTTAATCTTTCTTTCCACAATGGGCAGACCCATCAATGGATGAGAAAGATCTTTAATCACATTAAAATAATTAGCAATATAAATACATACACTGTTTCTGGTTAAAGAAACTCTTGTTTCTGTACTTTACTTCTAGTAAAGATCCTTGATTGATAAAGGCAAGATTCAATCAGAGGCATTTGATTACACTGAAACAAAAACAGCAAAAGATCCTATTGCGATGGCCATCACACAAGTGGAGACATTTTTTTAAATATATAGTTGTAATACTTGAAACATTTTAGGTAGTAACACTATATAAAATAAGACACCATAGGACCTGAGAATGTCAGAGGTGAGAGGGAATATTAGACCTCATTACCCAACCACTCTTTTTTGAAAGCAAGGCTCAGAAAAATTAAGACACTTGTCCAGTTTCACACGATCAATAAGTGTAAGCTGAGATTTGAACCCAAGACCTCTATTTTCAAATCCTGTATTTTTTTTTACCACCCACTATGCTATCTAAACTTGTCCAGAGGCTTAGGAGGAACATGTTGGAGGACACTACTGGCATCATTTCCCCAGACCCGAATTTCAGCTAGCTGATCAAGACATTCTCCGACACTCTGAATAGCATAAGCTATTTATAATTTATATACCTCTATAATAGCTTTTGGTAAAGACGGCTCCTATTCAAGCTTGGGAATATGAGCCTGGAGAAGAAGCCTGGAATGTTACTGTTATTGACATTAAGGAACCAGAGATGGGCTTTCACAAATACTACACAGTAGCTTAGCCCAGGGAAGCTATTATATATTAGAAAAGGAGAGGCAGACATAATTCTTCATGCTCATTTCTATGTATTCTCCCCACTGAGGGGATAAGGATACCCTCTGCTTCCACCTCTGTTATATTATAAGGAGAGACTTCCCATCCACTATACTACAAGAAGGGACTGTTCTATGAAGTTGCAGGATCCTGTGCTTTTCCACCTCCCTACATAACCTGGAGTCTCAGGAAAGTCATAATTCCGTTAGACATTACTCAGGGAATGGGTGGAAATTGTTTGAAATGGGCCTCACTCAACAACTCTGTGTGTTGCACCTCTGTTTTTATAACGTCTGTGGCATAGGCCTTAATAAAATTCACATGCCTAAGAACTGTGGTTGACTGGGATTTTATGTCATTCAAAGATAAAGTGTTTGGATTGGCTACCATGAATTAGGCTACTAGCTTGGGAACTACTAGTGAAGTCAAGAATGTTAAGACATCATCATTGTGATGAGCTGGCATGTGGCTGACCAGCTATGATGAAGAAGACACATTCAGAGGCATGAGTCTTTTAAACCTTGTAAGATAAATGAGATGTACCAGTTTTTGTGAAGGTTTTAGATATCAATCATAACCTGGTTCTTTCCTTCCTCTCCAATGCTCTATGCATGGAGTGTTCAGGGAGGACTAGCACTTTTTGTGTGAGGGCCAGCTGAGCCCTTTTCAGGGCTGCTCATCCACCTTTGGCGTCTACCCTCTACGAAACTCTCACCTGTGGCTCCAAGAAGCTGTAGCATGCCCAGCAGCCACATCCTGGTAAAATCATCTTGGCAGACAGGTTAAACCAGGTAGAGGGTAACCAATAGGCCTCAAACCCATTAATCACTTAGAGGGATATCTACGCCAAACATGTGAAGACTTCCCCTGGCAGAACAGCTAGATGAAAATAATTTGTTCCATGGCCATGAAGAGAGCTGAAGCAGATCCTGTGGAACTCTTAGAGTTTGGTCAGACGTTGAAGATGTCAAGGTCATCCTGACGTTTGTCCTGATATTGGACTTTCATGACTCTGGAAGAGAGAGTGAGGCTGATGACTTTGTGCAACTTTTTCTCATTTAAACCCAATTCATGTGCAAGTTAAGACAGCACTCTGTGGTGTCATTGGTACTCTGAAAACAATGGACAAACAACCACAACATCCTACTCCCCTCCATATGTTTTGCCATTTGGCAACCTTGGCTTCCTTGGCATTCCTTAAACACAGCGTTCTCTTCTAACTTGCTGCTTTTCTCTGGTTATCCCCCATTTCTGGTATGTACTCCCTCCTCAGATCTGCCTCCTGGCTTCCCTGACTTCAATTCTCAACTAAAGTCCTACCTTCTGCAAGAAGCCTTTCTCAGTCCTTAACCTTCGTGCCTTTCTTCTGAGATGACCATCAGTTTGCATTGTTTCTATAGTTTGCCAATAGATATTTCCATATTGTCTTTACCCATTAGACTGTGAGCAGGGACTTGCTTTTTTTGTTTCTCTGGTGTTTAGCATTGTTCATGCCACATAGTAGATGCTTTATAAATGTTAGTTGACTGACAGTCAATCAACAAGCATTTATGAAATGTTTACTGTGTACCAGAAACTGGGCTGGTGACTAATAATTTTTTATGAACAGAGAGACAAATAGACCCTGACCTCAGGGAGCTATTAGTGTGAAAATGTGCACATATATAAATCTAAGGTATGTGTTTTCTAGGATTTGTCTAAATGCATCTTGCAATAAGGTATGAATAGATATCTTTGGGGTCTTGCCTACCTTTCAAAGGAGAATTTGAGTCTGTCAAGAAGGAAGCATGAGAATGGGGCCATGAAGCTGAGTCCCTGCTCTCTTCAGGAAGGGAATATCAGAGTAAACCTGTCTGTCTGATCCCTTAAATACTGCTGGTCTAGTGAAAATTCCACTCTCCTGCTCTCTATCTCTTAATAAGGGAAGGAGTGTCCCAAGCTCCCTATGAAAGCTTGACTATCTTCCCATCCCATGCTAGTTAGTGGAAGACCATCATTAATGATAAATAGTAAAAATAAGCCCAGGCTGATGGCAAGCAGAAATCAGGTAAGTTATACAAACTAAAACATACCAGACAATACCCAGAATGAATAAGTTCTCCCCCTAAGAATAAGATATCTAAAGTAATAAAAGTAGCTATCATTTATATAGTGCCTACTATGCACCTGGCCTTGTGCTACGAGCTTTTATGAACACTACTGTCTCATTTGATCCCCACAACAATCTTGGGAGATGAGTGCTACTATTGTCCCCATTCTATAGATGAAGAAACTGAGGTAAACAGAGGCTAAGGGATTTGCTCAGGGTTACGCTGCTAATCAGTGTCTGAGGTCACCTTTAAACTCAGGTGTTCCTAACTCCAGGCCTAGCAACCCCTTTACTATATTACCTAGCTGGCTCAGGATAGCCAACAGGGACCATCTGATCTCATCCAAGTCACCAGTGGGACAATTTGGAAATAGGAGTAAATTCTAGGCACTGGTTTTTCTACATCTCAGCTTCTTGCCAAAATCTTTCTCTCTTTCTGGGGGCCTCTTCCTGAAGAGATCCTGGTGGTTCATAGACTTTCTCTTGAAGCCATATGCCAGAACACTTTCTTCTTTTGAAAACTCCACTCCTCATGCAGACATGGAACACTGAATAGTATCCATGAGGAAAGTCTTATGTAAATGCCCAGGCTTAAATCATAGGTTACATAGGTTGTATACACAAAAATATATGCAAAGTAAATAAAAGGTAATTTCCAGGGATCCACTGGCAGCTGCAGGGATCAGAAAAGGCCTTGTGGTGGAACTTGAACTGAACTTTATGGAAGCCCAAGGATTCTAAGAGGTAGAAGTGAGCAATAGTGAGGGCATCCCAGGCATGCTGGGACAGCATCGGCAAAGGTACAGAAATGGGAGATGGAATCTTATACATAGAGAAAAATGAGAGAGCCAATTTAGCTGACTTGTATAATGTATAAACGGAGAATAAGGCTGAAAAGGTAGGATGGAGCCAGGTTGTGAAGGGCTTTAAATGCTATCAAGAGGAATTCATATTTTAGCTCTTAGGTAATAGAGAGCCACTGTAGTTTATTGAACCAGGGAAAATGTTTACTTGGTACTGAACCTGAGATAACATAGGTTGAGCGTGTGTGTATGGAGGGACATGAGGCAGATTGCTTTGCAAATACAAATGGAGTCTTTGAACAACCTTTTCCCTCTTTTTAAATATTTACTTGTATGATCAGCATCACATTCCACCGATGGAAAAGAAAGATATTCGGTTGTGGAAACAATGGCAAACTTGTTAGTGGCACTAACGTTAATTTCCTGAGGGACAGTCTCTTTGTTTTATTGTTTAATTCTGGGGGGTTGGGGCTACACAGAAAATGCATTCTCAGCAGGAACAGTCTCATTCCTTGCACATGTGAGCTGATCCCCAACATGTGCCTTTGGGGACACAAGAAATGTATGTGGAAACCTTCATTGTTTTTCTTTCCTACATCACCCTGTATAATCTCAGGTTATTGAAGGGGCTTCTGATCCAATGGAGCCCCTGAGGCTGGAGATTTACCAAGCTGACTTAGGATTTGAGATCTTGGAGTTTTTCCACAAAATAAGGATTTACAGTTCATAAATATAATGATAAAAGTGTGAAGATACATCTTTTGTCCACACAAAAACTGCCAGAACAAAGGCGTTATTTCATGGGGATTTCCAGTGCTCTTCCTTCATGTAAGAAAGAAGATAGTTTTGATTACAGGAAAGTGAATTTTAATCTTGTTTGCTTAAGAGGAACCATTTTTGCAGCAACAGGTTCTCCCATTCACCTCTTCTTTCTGTACTCCCTTGAGCAAACCCACAAAAATGTACACACACCCACACACTCATGCACCACACCAAGTACAACAAATGAAAGTAATTCCCTTTGGGAAAAAGTGCACAGATGTATAGAAGAATTCAAAGTTGGAGCATTCCATCAATGGGAGGTATAGAGTAAATGACTTCAAAAAATACGTGGACATCAAGGGCATTCCTTTTGACTGGCCCCTTTGTTGCTCTGCCATAAGTTTCACATCTTAACAACCTATTTGCACAGTTCACTCTCAGACTGTTAACTTCCTATGTGCCTAGTACCCACTATTCCAGCAGTTACATTGGGTTATATGGGAGAATGTGTTATAACTTTTCTTAATGGACAATGAAGATTTGGGAGGAAAGGCTATAATAAGACTATATCTTCTCCTTTTATGTTAGGTTTCTTACCTTGGGTTAAATGAAGTCTATTTTTAAAAATATTTTGGCAATTATAGTTCAATATAATTGGTTTCCTTGGAAATCCTATGTATTCTACTTTCTGTATTCAAAAACACTTTGAAAAATGGTACTGAGAGGATTCTGGGAAGATGGTGGAGTGGGTCAGAAAATTACAAGCTTGAAACATTTTCCTCAACAAAAGGGATAAAATAGCTTCTCAGGGCAAACATAAAACAGTAAAAATAAACAGAGTTAGGGACAAAACGGGGGTCCTCCTGGGAGAATCAGAGATCTGAAGAAAAATTCCAGGATAAGGTTTGGTCCCTGTGAAGAGGCAACACCTCCAGGTTAGGTTCACTTAAGCAGCAAGAGGCAAACCCTGGTGTTAGCTGGGTTGGGAGGCTGTCTCAGTCCCAGCCACAAAAACTTTTACCCTGGGAATTGTGAGGGGAGTTGGGCATCTGAGCCTGGGAAGATGGTGGAAACCTTTACTGAGAAGGAACACCAAACGCAGATGTGGAAATATGTTAGGGGGAGAAGGAATCAGCGCATACAGGTGAGTGAAGGTGCAGTGGGGCAGAGAAGCTGCTGGCTGTGGGTACTTACAGAGGCTGGGAGTTCTTGCTTTCATTTCCAGGCCAGAGGGAAGAACTTAAGGAGGATCTGAAGCCAGAGGCACCATCTCCATACCCCAACGATTGGGGGAGAGGGGAGGTAGAGGTGATTACAGAAACTAAGCTACTACAAATAAAAAAAATGCACAGGCAAAGGAGAAAGAATCCAATCATGGAGAGTTGCTATGGGAATAGAGAAGACTGGGGATTTTCTTCAGAGGAAGATAAGGAAAGAAACTTTCTTCTACCCCAAAGAGTAATGTTAAATGGTCATCTCCCCAAAAAGATTCAAAAAAGAGCTTAAAAATGAAATGAGAGAGATTGAAGAAAAACTAAAAAAAAAAAAATAAGAGCAATCCAAGAAGAATAACCAATAAGAAAAGTCAATCAATAAGAAAAAAAGATGCAGAAGCTTAAGGAAGAAAATCACTTCAAGAAAATCAGATGAAAAAAATGGATATTAAATGAATTGTCAGACTTTTAGGACTTCATTTTAAAAAAATGGAAATAAAACCTGAACTTAATAGAAGATTTGACATACGAGAACCAAGAGAAATACAAGGTACATACGAAATCTAATTACAAGGGACTCACTAAGGACAGACTGTTAACGCTTTATGTATATAAAATGTAAAATGTGTGTCTAAGATGGTTATCGGTAATTAGGTAGTTTGTAAGAAAGATTGGGGAAGGCATGAGTATGATATGACTTTAAAAAGAAAAGTCATTTAAGAATAGTTAAAGAAGTAATTTCAGACAAATGAGGTGCAAAGGGAAGAAGCAATCCAGAGGAATTGAATGGGCTAGGAGGGCTGTTAGTTCTGGAAATCTACTTTCATCGAGAACAGGTTCAAGAGGAAACAATACATACATACATATATATATGGATATGTCTTCTAAATTCAGAAAGAAATATAATACTAAGGCGATAGGAAGGGGGAGAAGATAAGGGAGGTTGAGGGAATATGTAAAAGGGGGAATAGAAGAGTGTTTAGAATAATGAGAATGGGAAGATAAGGGAGGGGTCTGTGGTGGGGGTAAGTTAAATAATAGGAAGGCAAGGTAGGGGGTAAAAGTAGAGGCATCAGGAGGGAAAGGAAATGAGATACACACAAACAAAAACAAAGATTGGGAGTAGAATTTGCTAGGGAAAGTATATGTTTACATTATATATATATATATATATGTATATATAAATATAGATATGTATGTGTGTATATGTAGAAGTGTATGTATATATCTATATCTCTATATAAATATATTCACGCTTAACTATAACCTTCAGGGGAGAGTGGTAGAGGGAGGGAAAAGAATAAAGTAAAAAGTGCACAGCAGAGAACAAAAGAAAACTTACAAGAAAGCAAAGATGGACAGTTCTCAACACAATGCATAGTATGGATTACATAGACTTTCTTGAAATGGAAATTTATTGCTGTGTATTTTGAATTCTTTCTTATGTTCAGCTATGCACATGACATGATTTTTTCTTTTCTTATTTTTAATTTATTTTAATATTTAAGTTTATATGTTCCTTTTTCTTTTCTTATTGTGTATTTAAGATTCTGTATTTCAGTCTAAAATTTTAAAAAAGAGTTAAAAAAGGAAAAGAAAAATGGGCCTAGGCTTAATCAAACTGTGGAAGGAGTCTACAAGGTAAAAAAAAATCCCTTTTCTATGTAAATAGTGAAAGAGAGACTATGGGATTTGGAATCAGGAAGACAAGTTTGATATCTGCTTTAGGTATTGACTACATGCAAGTTGTAAGTTACTTAACCTCTCTGTGCTTCAGTTTCCTCATCTGTAAAATGTGGATAATAGCCCCTTACTTCACAGAGTTCTTAGATGGTTATAAATAGCATGTGTGAAGCACTTTGCAAACCTTAAAAACTTTACATAATGCTAGCTGTGTTGAAAATGCTAGAAATCTTATTTGATTCTATCAACTGGCCAGCTCTGCACAGGATGGTCTGTGTCAAATGATAGAATATTGTTAACCTGTATGGGGACAGGTAACTTAGTTACTAACTGGAATTTCTTTCAACTTAGTTTTGAAGAGAACTGATTTGCAAGCTTAGAATCAATATGGGACCTTTCTTATCTTTAGGTTAAGCAAAGAACCCTCTCCTTTAGCCACCTAAGCTTGTTTTTCTCCAAAAGCTCAGAGAGAGATATAGTCCTTACTTCTCTGCCCTGCTGGTCCTGCTACCTTGTTTTGTTTTTCACTTTCCTTCAACATCCAAAGAGTTGGGTCTGAAGCAACCTGGAACAGTACAGAAGACATTTAAGTAGCGCAAGGGACAGAGTACTGGAAATGGAGTAAGGAGGACTTGAGTTCAAATCCAGTCTCAGTTACTTGCTGGCTGTATTAAGCTGGGCAAATTACTTGCCCTCTCAGTTTCCTCATCTGTAAAATGGGGATCAAATATGATAATATTTCTATTACAGTTCTCTGCAAACCTTAATGTACTACATAAATTTTAGGCATTATTATTAAGATAGCATGTTTTGCATAAACTATGTTCTGGAGCTTTTCGGACTTGAATGTGCTTTGGTATTCATCAACTATAGTTTGAGAAACAAACATATATGGAATTTGCTGATAAGTTCATGGTGGTACATGGTATAACATGGAAGAATATCCCAAGATAAAGGAAGAGGAGGAGGAAAAGGAAATTCTGATACATGATTCCAAAAGAAGAGTCTGTAGGAGGGCATGTCATTTGATGATCCTCTTTCCCTTCAAACAAGTTATTACTTTTAAGGAGGACTGGAGGAAGAGTTGTATGAGGCAAAATCTTTCAGGACCATTTTTTGGTTTTATCTAATCAACAGCATGATTAACTAACATGAACATTTTTTGAGGAAATCACCTGAAATGTGACACTTCGGACATTTAATTCTAAAGACTCTTGTTCCATAAATCATCAAGTTAACAAGCAGATGTCAAGAACTTAGTGTATACCAGGACCTGTACTAAATACTGGGGATGCCAAGGAAAGTGAAAACCACATGATTTCAAAAAATTCACAATCTAACATTTTCATTGATGTCTTTTACATTTATACCAGTCATTTACCATCCTCTTCCAAACTGAATACTCCCTCGCAATAAAGAAAGTTGATAGAGACAATAATCAAGTCTGAGAGTGTTTACAGTCTTCTGATAATGCTCCTTTTCTACTGTGGATCTTGTTGTAAGAACTTTAATTGATTTTTCAGTTGCTCAATTAATTACATCATTGAAGTCAATCTATAATTTTTTCTCATCATCCTACTTCTTTAGTTGTACATAATTCATCATGTGATAGAAATTTTCCTATGTTTCTCATATTCATCATTTCTTACTATAAAATAATATTCATATATATTTCTATACCATTCCCATTAACCTTTCACCTCAATGGAAACCCATTTTGTTCCTAATTCTCTGCTAGCACAGTGCTGCTGTGAATATTTTGATATCTTTTTTTGTCACTTCCTTGGAAAATATGCCTGCTAGTAGAGTTGTTAGGTCAAAGAGTGCAGATAGTTTAGACCCTTTTAAAAAATCCAAATTGAAATTCAGAATGATTGGACCACTTTACAATTCCACCAACAATGCACTGATGTGATTGTTTTTCCCCAGTCCTTCCAATATTGAATGTTCCCATCTCTTGTCATCTTTGCTGGTTCAAAGGGTTAGAGGTAAAACCTGAGTAGTTTTATTTGAACTTTTTTTACTTTTAGCTATTTGGAACATATTTTTATGTGAT